>BDUI01001138.1:48364-60948 GCA_002335545.1 Apodemus speciosus
GCATGGTATTGGTACAGGGACAGAGAGGTAGATCAATGGAATAGGATTGAAGACCCAGAATTGAATCCACACATCTATGGCCAATTGATCTTTGATATGGTTTTAATTGTCCAGTTTTATAAAAAAAAAATAAATTCATTGCTAGAAATCACATTTTCATTCCACCATAACAAGACATGACAATCAATGGAAATCGATTCCCACTTGTTAGAGAACATCTCACCCCATCCATGTTTTTCTCCATACTCAGAATCATCATAGCTGTGTCTCCTTAGCGTGCCAAAATAATTTTCTGTGGTTGGCTATCAGATCTCTGTGATGAACTCTGAATTACCTGAGAAAGATTACTGTAAGATAGTGTGACACAGTCCTTCCTCTGTTCACTCACATGCTGCCAGGATCCTTCCATCTCCCACCCTTAGCCTGTCAATCACAGACCTCGGAGCAGTAGTAGCATGGGCTTCCCACTGCACGTGAGAACCAGACTGACTGCTTTTAGTTGGTCCTGCACAACAGGCTTAGTCCTTTGCCTTGTCCATTGATTTTCTTGTAATGGCAAACCTCTCCAGATGCCAAGCCATGCATCTGCTCCTGACCATGCGAGATCCTCTCCTTTACTCCCCCACCCTGTATGGACAGAGTGGACATCAAAAAAATGACAGGACATTGCTGCTGAGGAGCAGGGAAGCACTGTTTATGATGTTTACGTAAGTCTCTGTCCACTGCTGTCCTTTGTGCAGCAGACAGCTGCTGGGTCCTAGTGTTGCATTGTATATTTTCTCTTTGCATCCATAAAACCTCTTCTGGATGCAGCAATATAAAGTGACATTCTTTTAGATGTCATGAATGGGATAAAATTAGGATCCAAGCTGGGCTGTAGTCGCACATGTCTTTAATCCCAGCACTCACTCAGAAGGGTGGGTCAATAGAGGAAGTTACAGGATAGCCAGGGTTCCATACAGAAACCTTATCTTGGAAAAAAAATCGAGATATATGGCTGACATCAAAATTTCTGTTTTCTTTCTTATTGTCTTTAATAGTCTCAATAATTTAGTCATAATGTTACAATCATTATAGTTGAATTTTTTACCTTAATAAAAACAAATATGTGCTGAATACACTGCTAAAACTAGAGTAACAAAGAATGATTGCAAATTGTCATTACAAGGAGTCTATAGTTTACAGGACAATATGTGAAGAATCCCAACAAAATTGGGTCTGGTTCCTTGAGTAAAGGCAGAAAGGACAAATGTGCCTTTACTTGTCTGGAAGAATGAGGGAGGTTTCAGAACAGGACCTTGTTCGCGTGTGTAAGGGGAAAGAAGAGTCTTCATTTTTTAAAAACAGCTGATGTGTAGCAAACACCAGCCATTCTGTATTACTCCACTGAGGGCATAGTGAGCAAGGCAACAGAGTAAAGAGACAGCAGGTAGAGGGAGCTTTGCGAAGGCGTGTGCCTGCTGATTTAATACATAGTGCGATGTCATTGAACATATTTAAGAAGAGGGACGGACTGATTAGTTTTACCTTTTTAGAAATTCACTTTGCTAAGAAAATCAAGTATTAAAGAAAAGGGATTAGACTGAGAGTAAGTGGAGGCTTCAGAGACAGTGAAGCGAGGGGCTGAGGCGCAGACAGAACAGCGCACGAGGCCGCGCTCGGCACACAGCGCTGTAGCAGTGCTTCGTCCTGCACGTCTGTGCAGCTGCAGACCCTTCATCCCCCTTTCATTCCTGTGATTTAAAGATGAGTTCCAGTTCAAAGTTAAAAATATGGCTAATTCATCCAACTATAGATGTGAGCTTTGGTTCTAGAATTTAATTTGTTTTTGTTTGCCCTCATTTTACAGGTTCTAAAAGCATCATTGTACTGCATTAGTACAGTTACTCATCTCTCTTCTACTCACTTAGCTGGTCTCAAGTGTTGGGATTTGCAAACTACATTATTTTCTACATAGCATTCATCATAACTTGTTTGTCCCACAGATCAGGCATTCAGCTTTGCAGAAAAAAGAGAACTGTGCACACACAATGTTCTAGAGTTCCAAACAAATTCTTGTGTACGTGAACATTGACATGTGCTCATACATACATAAACATGCATGTAAATATARTCTATCTATATCCAGGCTTTTGCTATACAGTTAGCAGCCCAACAGCTGCTAAGAACCAGTTTGATCATTCTGTCATACTGAGCATCATATCCAGAAACCCTGGTCTATTTCCCTGTGCTGTACATAAAAATATTGTTAATTTAACTTGACCAGTTTCTCTAATTATTTTTTTTATAAGTTATAGAACAGAGGTGGAAATTTAAAGCTTGGGTGAGCACATGTACACTGGAATCACAGAGTGGCAGCATGGCACACATCTCAAAAGTGATGTTGTACAACATTTTACTACTTCTGACTAGCAATAGGCTATTTACTGTTACAGTATCATTGTAATAGTTTGCTATTTATATCCCAAAACAAGTTAGTAAAATCCTAAAACTGTATAATGTAATTTCCAATATATTAACTTACATGTCTCTCCGTCAGCATTCTGCAGAATCTAATTTCATTGAAATCACTTTGCCTGTGTAAACTTCTCCCCTGTTTAAATAAGATTTCACTGTTTAGTTTTGCCTTAAGCAAATGCAGCCTTTTGTTTGTCCATAAAACATTAGATTAGATGTATAGACTAATACAGATAGCTTCCATCACTGCATATGAACCCATACAGTGTAGTATATTGTCATTACTAGTCAACCTATATCTTTAAAATTGACTTCCCAGTTACTGAATTTACATCTGGAAGACTGAAACTTACATCTTAAATGTTCTTGATTCAATGAGTTGTGTGAGTATTTACTCACACGTACATGTTCTTCTTAGTGGAGGAAGAACTGTTTCCACGTCTTCAAGGCTTATGTTTGGCCTGCCTGTGGGGGACTCAGTCTGTTTCCGGACTCACCTATAGCTTGCTTTTTAGTACCTATTCTGATACTTGATTTTCCTAGTTGTTGTTGTTGTTAAAGATAACATGATTCCTAGTGTGGAGAGAGCAAGTGTCCTGATATTCTTGCTGCATGATCTTCCCTATCCAGGCAATGCTGGATGTGGCTGCAAGCCAGGGATGGCTAGTGACTGCCCTGAATATCACCCACCTGATTCAGATGGTGATCCAAGGCCGGTGGCTCAAGGACTCTTCTCTTCTTACAATACCAAACATAGAGCAGCACCATCTTCACCTTTTCAGGTAATTTTTTTTTGATGTAATTATTTTAATTTAAAAACAATGTAGTTTTTTTGTTTGGTTTGGTTTTGTTAGAATGGGGACAGGGGCTGCTAAAATCCAACCTGATGGCTCAGACATGCCGGGCTTGAGCCCCACCGTGTGTTCCACACCAGCCCCAAAGGCAGTGCTCTTCTCTAAGTGCTTTTATCACTACACTTTTATGTGGTACCTAAAACATTAATTCTCGCAGGTTGAAAATAATGATTTTGCAAAGGGAGAAAAGTGTGGGCTGTGTGATAATATCCTCCCATGGCATTGGATTTCCAGCTCTGAGATGAACAGCAAGTTTAACCTCCTCATATTTAAATCTTTCCCCTTTGCAGCTTTGGTTGGTTTTGCTTATTTCAATTGAATTTATTCCCTTAGAATATCAGCTTCCATTTAAAAAGACATTGTTGTGGTTCAAATACAAATTCCAATTTTCATTTATTATGAGAGTTAAGTAATCAGGAATCTGTTTTCAAATGAAAATTGTATATCTATGAAATGTTTATAAATATTGTTTTATGTTCTAGGAGCTCAAATGTGCATAAAAAAAGAGTTTATGTTAGCCCCAAACTTCTTATCCTTAGGTGTCACCTAATACTGTAAACACTTTAGCCAGAGGTTTTTTTTTTTTTAAAAAAAAAAAAAAAAAAAGGCATAACATATGAAAGTTGGCAGTGTTTCACTGATACGTGGATATTAGCCCAGAAGGTCGGAATACCCAAGACACAATTCACAGATCAAATGATGCCCAAGAAGAAGGAAGAACAAAGTATGGATACTCTGGTCCTTCTTAGAAGGGGGGACAAAATGCCCACAGAAGGAGATACAGAGACAAAGTGTGGAGCAGAGACTGAGGGAAAGACCATCCAGAGACTGCCCCACCTAGTGATCCATCCCATATACAGTTCCAAAACCCAGATACTATTATCGATGCCCACAAGGACTTGCTAACAGGAGCCAGATATAGCTGTCAACTGGGAGGCTCTGCTAGTGCATGACAAATAGAGGGGGACACTGTCAGCCAGCCATTGAACTGAGCACAGGGTGCCCAATGGTGGAGCTAGAGAAAGGAACCAAGGAGCTGAAGGGGTTTGCAGCACCATAGGAGGAACAACGATATGAGCCACCCAGTACTCCCAGAGCTCCCAGAGACAAAACCATCAACCAGATAGTACACATGGAGTTACCCATGGCTCCAGATGCATAGGCAGCAGAGGATGGCCTTGTTGAACATCAAAGGGAGGAGAGGCCCCTGGTCCTGGAAAGGCTTGATGCAGCAGTGTAGGGCAATACCAGGACAGGGAAGTGGAAGGGGGTTGATTTGGGAATGGGGAGGGGAGATGATTTTTGGAACTTTGGGGAAGGGGGGCCGACCAGGAAAGGGGTAATCGTTTGAAATGTAAATAAAGACTATATCTAATAAATAAAAGAAAGTTGACAGTGTTTAAATGAAATATTTCCTTCACACCAGTGTTTCACATGAGTTGAGCGACACTTTTAAGCCAAAATGTGGTTTCATAATCATGCAGTCAACAAAGCAGTCTGCTTCGTACTTACCCTCGTGTGCATTTTTAAACCTATCAACTGGGAAAAGGGGTTGCAGTCAGATACCTGTCAATACAATTATCAACAAATCCTCAGGCGTGGGTAGAAATATAACTCACATGATAAGAATGCTTGCTTAGCAAGCAAATAGCCCTAAGTTTAATACCCAACACTACGTAAATCAGTCCTGTTAGTATACAGCGATCATGAATTGGATGCAAAAAGATCAGGAATTCAAAGCCATCCCCAGCCACGTATCAAGTTGAAGGTTAGACTAAACAAGAGACCCAGCCAAAAACAACAAAAAAAACAGACATATATGAAGTCCCTTAAGGAACATCTGTCATATATATTGGGCCCCATAACTCCAAGATGTGATTGATATCCCTGACACACACATAGTGCAAGCCATACTCATAGCTGGTAAGAGGCGGAAGACACCCATATGTGTCTTGACTGTCTCAGGATCCTTTACCTGAAAGATTAAATGATACAAAACCTAGATTTCAGCAGTAGAGAAGGCATATTAAGAGACCCAGTGCTCCATTAGGGGAACTACCTGGGGTCTAGCAAATTCAATCCAGTTTTCTAGAAACCCTTACGAGTACAAGTATGATTTAGATTTTATCTTTGTCTTATCAGTAAGATCTAGGTACCTATGTTCGTGTAAACACCCACTGTCTTTAAAACCTAAATATTTACTGAGCTCATGTATGACTTAGTTGTCACATTTCAAATAATGGTTATGATAGCTTAGAGAATATACTTTGTGGTATTTAAAAGTTAGCATAGTGGCATACAAAATGTACATTTACTTTAAAGAAGCTGTTGAAACTACTGTCATCATTTGCTATGAAAGAATTATTTTATCGATGTATATTATTTTATAGGAAATGGAAACCACCTGTAAAGAGCCCACAACATGCTAAGTGCCGAACATCCATCGAGTGCCTTCCTGAGCTGATCCACGCCTGTGAAGGGAAAGACCATGTGTTTAGCTCCATGGTAGAGAAGGAGTTACAGCCTGCAAAAACAAAGCAGGTATATCCAGTTCCTTTTCTTAGTAAGCG
This sequence comes from Apodemus speciosus, assembly GCA_002335545.1. Classification (NCBI taxonomy): domain Eukaryota; kingdom Metazoa; phylum Chordata; class Mammalia; order Rodentia; family Muridae; genus Apodemus; species Apodemus speciosus. Next base: position 54,246 of record BDUI01001138.1, read on the forward strand.
TTTCCTAAGAACACAGCCTTTTCAACAATGGAATCATAAAATATCAGTAACAGTAAAGAGTTTCTGAATATATAATGATCCAAAACTAACTGAAGATCAAACATTTAATGCACCTGAGTTTGCCAGGAAGTACTCACCCTTATTTCATCTCGCAGCTTCTCTGTAGCCGTGGTTCTAGACGCACAGTATGCACACAGGGAATTGTGTAAGCTGTAATGCCTCACAAGGCAAGGTTAAATTTGAGACTGTTGTATCTTTCCGTATTTTACTGTACATACAAAGCTTTCTTCTCTTACGGAAACATAATGGTTTAATTACAGAGAGCAAAGACTTTGAATTTCTTTTTCTGGGAGGGGTGGGGGTTGTGCCTCAATCTATATAAAATCCTTTCAGTTACTTGTTTATGTCTTATGTCTTTAATCAATATTTTATCCCTAGATTATAAGATATTCTTTCAAACAATCTCTTTTTGTGAACTATATGACTTATGTAGAGGGTTAAGTTGATGTTGTAAAAGGCAGAATAAGTCATTTATCCAATCTTTTGGAAACCAAAAACATGAATGAATGATGCAAGAAATATTTGGCTGTTTAAACTTTTAAGTCATTAGCATTTTATCTCGAAGTTGTAAATAAGTATTCAGGAGTTCTGTATAACTGATGTATTGGTCTGAGAGAAACTATACCATGTCTCTTTTTTTTTTTTTTCAAAGCGAAACTTTAAAGCAAGACTTGGTAAAAATGTAACAGTCATAAATGTCTGATTGACTGTTCAGTTTCTGTTGAACCCCAAATTGACACAAATCATTATTTAAATATTCATAATAAATGCCTATCTTTAACTAAATTACCATTAAAATTATGAATAAAAACATCTTTGAATTCAAAAAAGACTACTGTTAGCAACAACAGATTTCTCACATAACATACACTGATTTCAAGCCAAGTTTTGGATGTGACGAAAAATTAGGACATTGTTATAATTAGTTGAGGGAAAACTCAGAAGTAAACTTACTTAATTTATTTGCATAAATTGCCATTCTGTTATCTTTAAAACCAAATGCAAATTGGCTCTGTCTGATATGATGATGGGTATTTGGCTCAGAAGTGCTTCAATTTGCAGAGCAATCTGGTGTTGGCTCTGCAGTGAGGCGATCCCAGGTAACATACACATCCTGAATTATTCCAGAAATTAGTATGTTTAAAGCATCAATTTAAGTGCTAATTGCAGTAGTAATGAGAAAAAGCAGTATGACTGTGAGATTTGCATCTCCTACCCCATCAGTATGCCTGGAACGACTGCTGACTGGCAGAGGATTTGACTGCTAATTAAATAATTGTATGCATGGCAGTGATCTTGCCTGATTCAATAGATGAAGATTAATCCTCAGATAAATATGTTTGGCTGGTATTGAAATGTCTGAGCAGTTTCTTTAAAAATAGTTCATGAGATACAGGTAGATGATAGATAGATAGATAGATAGATAGATAGATAGATAGATAGATAGATAGATAGATAGATAGATAGATAGATAGATAGATGATGGATGCTGTTTATACATACACATAGAGACATATGTATATATGCATATATATGAATACACTCAGTAAATAAATGTGTACACATTATAGGCTGAAAATAATAACAAATATTTCCAAAAGGTTTAATTCATATAAAATCCAGATAAGACTTTTAAGAGCATTATAGAATAAAATTGAGTTGCTAAAAACAGAAAACATATCAGTAACTAATTTTACTGTGCAAATAAAAATAATAATAAAGTTCACGTGTGTTATCTCAAATAAGTGCCCAACTGATATTTGTATGTGTCTCCTTGACCCTTTTTACATTTTAACCATTCTTAAGTAGAGCAGTTTCTCTGCTCCATGACTGCTGGTTCTGGCTGGATTTGGCCATCATGTGTACTTAAAGTGTATTTTACAGCTATTTCAGAATCTAGTTCTGGGCATAATTTCAAATCCACAAGAAAAAACTGTAGGATGGGGGTTACATTGAAAATTCTCATTGAACCAACTTTTTTGTTGGTGGAGCTGTTTTTGGTTTTTGTGGGGTTTTTTTGTTTTTTTTTGTTGTTGTTGTTGTTGTTGTTGTTGTTGTTGTTGTTGTTGTTGTTTTAATTCCTGAAGGTGGTTTGGCTCATCGTGGCTATATTTCAATTATATACAGGGCTTTATTTCAATTACATATACTCAGCAGCAATAAAATCATAGTGAACAAGCAATTAAATTCTATAAAACTGTAATATACATTAAGGATAAAAGAAAACAAAGTGAAAGTGCTCATGTAATTTTTAAACTACATTAGGAAGTATTTGTAAATGTTACAAAAGATGACAATTACCTTAGCACCTTGAGTTTCTTATGGCATGGTTTCCAGGGGTCTAGAATTCACTCTACATTGTTGAGCACTGATTGAATGATTATTCACAAGTATCTTAAAGAGGAGGAATAAAGTGGCAAAACATGTGTTGGTTTAATAACTGTTGGAATGTAAGTACTGTCAGAATATTAATGCAAAAATATATTTTTTCTAGAAGAACTGCTAGAATTATAGAATGCTCTGTGAATTTTAGCTATTACAGCATTTCACTATACAGAATAAATTTAGAATTTAAACCTCCAAAAATATATTGTCATTATGTTTCATTAAGTTATTTAATGAAAGATAATGACATCAATTTTTTTCAAGTTTCCTGTATTGTCCCAGGTAATGCTTTCCACATTAAAAATCATAATACCTGAATAAGCACATCTCTAAAACAAAAATGTTACCAGAAAACATTTTTAATCATGTGTACTTTTTAGTATGGCCAATAGTTAATGCAATATCATGTGAGATTTACAATAAAGATGTAAGTTTAGATTGTAATAAGTCTTTTGTTCAGATGATTAGGAAAAAAAAACTGAAAGCATACGGTTTCCCCATATACAAGTCTAAGAATGAGCGTATAAAATCTGAGTAGATAAATGGGTCAGACCATTGGCAATAGCCTAGCCGTGTAAAGCTGAGTAAAGTATAAAGGATCTCTGTTACTTCAACAGCTGCATCAACAGAGTTAATCTCGAAGTCCGAAAACTGAGTTCTAGACACACACCATTTCTTAGTTGTTCACTGCATTTTCCACTAATAGTTCCTTTATTATTTTTCTTTTTCATTCAGGCATGGAATTTCTTATCTCGCTTGCCAGTGATAAATGTTGGCATAAGTGTTAAAGGCTCATGGGATGACTTAGTTGAAGGACATAATGAACTCTCCATCTCAACTCTGACAGCAGACAAACGGGATGAAAACAAATGGATCAAGTTGCATGCTGATCAGGAGTATGTGCTTCAAGTCAGCCTACAGAGAGTCCATTTTGGGCTCCAAAAGGTTCTAGTATTTGGTTTCCATTCTCAAATATTTCACACCAAGTATTTGCATGCACCACCACACATATCTTTTCTATTGCTAATGTGTTCGTGTCATTCATGAATCCTGCTTTCTCAACTGGCATTAGCAGTGAGCATCAATCTTTTGAAATTAATCAGTTCTTCTCATGTGTCATTTTTTTATGTCCAGAATATCCCTCTACCTTACATTGCCTGTACCACTACTCAGAAACATACTTTTACAGCTGGAGTGCTTTTAAACTATAGATTCCTTGGCCCCACTCCACAATAATCAAAACAGAATCTCAGAGATCTGATACCTTAGTACCCCACAGGATTTTTAAGGACATTAAACTCATAAGAAGCCCTGCCCTGGAGTATCTTGATGTGCATGACCTACAATACACTACATACAGATGAGGTAGTTTTCCTTCTACACCTGAATAAGACACTAAGCTTTTCTGAGGCTCAGTTGCTGCATCTGCCTGCTTCCTTGCATTTAAGAAAGCTTTGTCAATTTCATGCAGAGAAAAAAATGTACAGTATTTTTATTTTGTATTTCTACACTCTGTTCTGTAGCCTGATACCAAAATCGTTTGTCTTAGAAGATCAAGTAGCAGAGGAAGATTATTCTGAAATGACAGCATAACTGAGATAATAAAGACTTAGTCTTCCCATCAGCCTAGTGGGTTCAGGCCTTGCTAGGGTCCAAAGTATGCCCTGGTGAATAAGGTTGCAGCTAGCAGCTTTTGCTCTGTTTCCACACACAAAATGGTCAGTGACTTTGTAGTGTTATGAAATCCTAGTACTGTCCTCTTTGTTTGATTTCTAACACACACAAAAAATTATCAATATAAATATAAATTGTCCACCTGTGCCATTGCAAGGCTTTACCGTGAACATTTTCAGACTGTATCATTATCCCAAATTAGAAGACTGTTAATAACCATAGATGGAGAATAGCCTTAATTGCAAAAATCAAATCTTTGTGAAATTACCCTAATATTTCCCTTTAAAAATAGATTTAATTGTGCTTAAAAAAAAAAACTAACAATTTACAACTATTATTAAAAAAAAAAAAAGCTGCCTGCCTCTGGAACAACGTGGAGTCTAATGAAGAACTTATTGGTATTAGTAAATTTGTGTCATAAGGTAACTGTTATCTTACAAAACCAATAGATCATATTTGTAGAAATCAATGCCAAAATAAAATTTAAGTATTAACATATTTACATTCAGGATTATGGATTGTGGCAAGTTATATATATGGTACAAATTGCTAAACTTACAGTTTCGATTCCTGGGTAGGTGGTCCTGAAGCATGCTTTGTAGCCCTTGTCCCTCTTATGGAATGGTTTGAGGAGCCTTGGTGTTAGCTCTTACGGTCTGGCAGCATTAAGCAGGAAATCCATCTGAGCTGACTTTGTGTAGTTGGCTGTCTTACCACTGACTGCTTCCATCCCATTGATTGGTACACTGTTTAATTTTGGTAGGTCACATGTCAAGAAAAATGTCCATTTCTTCTATATTTTCTTTTTAGATCTGTTGGAATTTGGAATTTTTTTTTTATTATTTTTAGGTATGGCTGAATTTTCCTGATATCTGTTCCAGTATCCCATTTTCTTTTCTACTTTCTATTTTCAGTAGTTTGGTTCTTTTCTATTGCTCAGTTTGTCTCAAGATTTATCGTTTATCTTGTTTATGTTTTCATAGATTCTGTCTCACTGGTTCTTGTTTTTCTAAGACCATAAGGTGCTTTATTAAGTCATTTATTTAATATTTTTCTTTTTAATTTTAATTTTTATTTTTATTTTACTCAACACAATATATATTCTATACCAATCATAAAAATGATGGACATGTTATTAAATGAACATAGAAAGATAAAGTATTTTTGTTTGTTTGTCTTGTTTTTAGTAGAGCTCAAAATCTTGGCTCTTACTGTGGTAGAAACCTAAAATAAGAACACTTTTTAGACATTGGAGTTCATTGTAATAAGGCTGACTTCAATGTCCCTCACATCTCCAAAGGATTTTACCTCCATAGTAGCCAAGCTAAGAGTTGACAGTTCTGCTGCACCAAGGAATGAATTGTAGGCACAATTATTTGGATACAGATTTCCTGCTATGGTCAAAGCTATTTGACTAAAGTGATCATTCTCAGCCCACAGGGAACAGGTTACATTCATTTAAGGAATGCTGTGTGTATTAAGATGGTCTATCCATGAAGTCATTCTTCAACTGTTTCAATGAACAGTGGTTCTGCTTGGAGGGTGGCACAGACATTAGGTCATCTTCAAAACTGATACAACAATTATAAATATGAAGCAAAACATTCAGTCTCACTCTTTATTGTTCTCTTACAAGCCACCTCCCAAGTTAATTGCCTACATTTCTTTTGACTGTATAAATAATTTTGAAATATGTAAACTGTTCTGAAAACCACAGAATAGTGAAAAAACATCAAATGAACAATCCTAATTGAGAGGCTGAGATAGAAGAAGCATGATTTCAAGATCATTATGTGGTACACAGTAAGACACTGTCACGGATAAACAAGCAGAAAGTGTACAATATTGGACATATTTTTCCAATTACTAAATTAGAGAGATCACTGGATGACAGCCAACAAATTTCTAATTCCTCCTATTTTTGAATTTTAATTGATTAGGATATGTTGGTGATAGTAATTTTCATGTTAGGAGATATTAAGGAAAAGTGATTATTACTTCCTGTTATTTTTGTTGTTAGAGGTGGCATTATGTTTGTGTGGGTTTGTTGAAAGATTACTTTCTTGATTTTTTAGGGTGTAGTTTCCCTCGTGTTGTTTTCCATCTATTATCCTTTGTAGGGCTGGATTTGTGGAAAGATATTGTGTAAATTTGGCTTTGTCATGGAATATCTTGGTTTCTCCATTTATGGTAATTGAGAGTTTTGATGGGTAGTCTGGGCTGGCATTTGTGTTCTCTTTGGGTCTGCATGACATCTGCCCAGGATCTTCTAGCTTTCATAGTCTCTGTTGAGAAGTCTGGTGTAATTCTGATAGGTCTGCCTTCATATGTTACTTGACCTTTTTCCCTTACTGCTTTTAATATTCTTTCTTTGTTTAGTACATTTGGTGTTTTGATTATTATGTGACAGGAGGACTTTCTGTTCTGGTCCAGTCTGTTTGGAGTTCTGAAGGCTTCTTGTATGTTCATGGGCATCTCTCTCTTTAGGTTAGGGAAGTTTTCTTCTATAATTTTGTTGAAGATATTTACTGGCCCTTTAGGTTGGGAATCTTCACTCTCTTCTATACCTATTATCCTTAGGCTT
>BDUI01001138.1:61213-73467 GCA_002335545.1 Apodemus speciosus
AGGTGCTTCTCTGCCATTTGATATTCCTCAGTTGAGAATTCTTTGTTTAGCTCTGTACCCCATTTATAATAGTGTTATTTGGTTCTCTGGAGTCTAACTTCTTGAGTTCTTTGTATATATTGGATATTAGCCCTCTGTCTGATGTAGGGTTGGTAAAGATCTTTTCCCAATCTGTTAGTTGCCATTTTGTCCTATAACAGTGTCCTTTATCTTACAGCAGCTTTGCAATTTTATGAGGTCCCATTTGTCAATTCTTCATCTTAGAGCAAAAGCCATTGGTTCAGGAAATTTCCCTGTGCCCATGAGACTTAAACAAGTCTCTTCCCCAGCTCTTCTGCAGTTTTTATTAAATATATTCCTATACCTTTAGCTTGTCCTCCTGTTTCCCTAATTTATATATCCAGTCTTTTGATAGCATCCCATAGATTTTTGTTTATTCCATTTATACTTTCTCATTATTTTTGTCATTGAGTATTCTAATTTGTCTGTCTTATCTTGTAGTTCTGGTATTCTGTTTTACACCTGATCCATTCTATTGATAAATTTTTCATTGAATTTAATTGACTTATCGTACTTTAATTTTCAAAAAAATCTAATTTCCTTGCATATTTCTCTAATTTTAACTTGTGTGTTATATTGTAGAAAGTGGTTAATGATATGCATGTGCATATCCAAACAGGTGAGACTGATGTGTGCGAGGCGTGTGGAGGCCTTGAATGTGGTTCCACGTGAGCTAGCCACCTTATTTTCCACATCACTGTTTTGAATGGGGTTTCTTACTGGTCCTGGGGCTTACTGAGTAGATGGGGGGTGCTCTTGTCTGCGCCTCTCCTCTCCAGCCGTGGAGTGCTCTTGTCTGCGCCTCCCCAGTTCTGAGGTTAAGGCATGGACCACTATGCCCAATGTTTTATACATGGATACTGGATATCCAAACTCAGATCTTCCAAATCTTTCAATCCACTTGAGTGCCTCTGTCACATCCTGCACTTTCTTCCTTAATTCATCAGCAGCTTGTTTGAATTATTTTTAATATATGCAGTGACATAAAATTATTTGACCTCAAGAATTTTATACCATTAAATATCCCTAAAATCCTTCATGTAAATGATCTTTTGGAGGATTGTATCTAATTTACTTTTCCTTCAAATCTGTTATTTTGGGATTGGCCATTTTTCCAGAATCACGTTGTCATGATTTTTATATTTATTGTTTCTTTGTTGGGACTTGTCTACTTGGCTTAGGTCATTAGTTGGGTTTTATTTTTTGCTTATTTGTTCATTTGTTAGTTTGAGACCAGATGAGAAAGGAATGGTAAAATAACCAGATAGATGTGTTTGAGTTATGTGGATTTATGGCCTTCGAGTGAAACAGTATAACCTTGTACCCATCACCAGCAGAGTAGAAAATATAGCCATTTGTAATATTTTATCTCTTTTTCTGGTTTTCAGGGAAAATATGAGAATCACGCAATTACTCCTCGATTTCCAAAATTAAAAGATGAAGGATGGTTTTTGATATTAGGAGAAGTGGATAAGAGAGAACTGATGGCTGTCAAACGAGTAGGATTTGTTCGAACGCATCATGAAGCTTCCATCTCTTTCTTTACTCCTGAGACACCTGGAAGGTGAGCAGAACCTTGTACAAGCTCCACGATAGTGACGGTGACAGTGACAGTGCTGAAAACCTGTGTTCATTGGAATATGTGCTAATGGCCTTCTCCCCTGCACCTCTGTTAATGCTCATGCTTAAATACATGTTCAAACTCATTTCTTAATCCGAATTTGCTTCATGAAATAAAGAAAGATTGATAGGGCTTCTCAGAGGACAGCCGTGCTGTACTTCTATGAATATATCAATAATAGTGTCAGCCCTTGGTGCACACCCATGAGAGGGATCCCAGGTTGTGCCAGTCACTGGAAAGCCTGGAGAGGCCCTACCAGAGGCTGACCAATACAAGGTGCAGATACTTACACCCAACCTTTGTCTGAAGTTAGGGACACCTATGGAGGAATTAGGGAAAGGATTAAAGGAGCTGAGGGGGAGGTGACCCCATAGGAAGACCAGCCTCAATTAACCCAGACTCCTGGGAGATCCCAGAGACTGAGCTACCAACCAGGATCATACAAGGGCTGGTCTGAGGCCCCAGGCACACATAGCAGAGGACTGCCTAGTGGGAGAAGATGCACCTAAGCCTTGAGAGACTTGAGGCTCCAGGGAAGGGAGACACCCAGGGATGGGGGACATCCTCTCAGAGCAAAGGAAGGGAGAATGGGATGAGAAACTAAGGGGGCACTGGGGAAAACAGCTAGAATGTAAATAAATAAAATAATAAATAAATWTTAAAACTTGGCTGCAAATTCACATTTTTATCTCCAGATTTTTTATTGGTACATATTATATACGGTGATGGATTTCATAAAGGTCTTTTCACTCACGTGTATCATGTACTTTTATCTTTCAGATATATCTTTACCCTGTATCTCATGAGTGACTGTTACCTCGGCCTAGACCAGCAGTATGACATTTATCTCAATGTCATAAAAGCAAACATTTCCCCACAGCTCAACACAAAGGTCTCTGACGTCCTCACTGACTTGGCAGTATAGTATCCTGACACAAACGGGCCATTTGAACAAAGAGGCTGAGAGTCTTGGCTGTTCAGTCATGTGGGCAACTTGGATTGCTTGGTGTCTGCCTTGGCAGAATCAGCTTCAAACCTCAAAACAACTAGGGAACTGACGGCGGCTGCAGTGATGATTCCAGCGATGTTAGCACAGAGGCCTCTTAGAAACTGCTGCCTTCTGTAACAGATGTGTGGGTCTCTTTACGTGTAAGATAAGTAAGATAAGTTGTGTATGTTGGAGGTGATAGTTATGGGTTATCAAACTTTGCATCTCATGATGTCCTGTTTACATGAATACCAGCTACTCCTTTTTCTAAGGAAAATTACAATGTGGTGTGATGGGTTAAAAGTTTAAGCAATTTAAAATATATAATTCTATGACATACAAAGTTGATCTTATTTGAAAAATTCATACTTTGGTTTTGATCACGTGTAAAAATAGCTTCACAGATTTCTTATAAATGATAGTAATATATGATATGAAATTATATTGAAGAGATCAATGATGATTTTTCAAAGACCATACACTGATCTTGGAAAATGTGAACACTGCAACTGGTGGAAATAAAGTATATAGTGTGCTCCTTCCAGACAAGCTACTCTTTTTTTTTTCCTGTCACTGTCCCAGTATATCCTGTTTGTTTTTCTTACCACTTTTAATGGCCAATAATTTTAACAGTCTTTAAAATTACTCAAATCCTAATTTTTAGGAGAATTTGGCCTATAACTTCAGAGTGTTTGGTGTTGACGGCTATTGTTTTTTAAGAAAACACAATGGTAAAAAAATTTGACTGATGTATCTTACAAGTTAGAGGTTTCCTTTGTGTTAAGTTTACTCTTTGGTGATCTCCTACATATATAAAGTGCATCCTCACATTCAGTCCCGTTCTGTCTTATATGCCGGCCACCGCCATCACCCTCCTTCCCTGCTGGTGCTCATCCTACTTTCTCACCACGTTGTCTTGTGAATGCACTGAATGAGCGTGGGTTTAGGGTCAGCCATGAGAGCGTGGGAACTCAACAGTGCCTCTCGTGCCCAGCGTCAGGAGTCTTCCCCAAAGAGCCGTGGCTCTCCAAGCCCCTCCTCCATCCATCATTGACTACGGATGCACACAATCTTGTGCATGCAACCTGTGAATTCATGGCTCATGTCATTCTTTGAAGATAGTGTGTCACAATCCTTCTCATGATCTAGTTCTTAAATTCTTCTGCCTCCTCTTCCATGATGATCCTTGAAGAGCATGGGGTGTTATAATTGCCCCAGTTAAGACTAAGTTCTGAACAGTCACATCTCAATATGTTGATTAACCATGAGCCTTAGAAATCACTATTTGTTGAAAAAACCAAAAGTTGCTTTCATGAGTACCGAACATAAGAATTTAGAAAGCAGTTTAATTTCAAGTCCATTTAACAAACAATAGTGGTAATTGTAGTAATTTCTCTAGAGAGCCTAGCTCATGGGCTTTGCAACTGCTCATAGTACCAGGCATGAATTCCTTCCTGTGAAGCTGGCTTCTGATCCAGACAAAGAGCCATTGGTTACCTCCTAAAAGTTATGCCCCTGTTGTGCCAGTGGGTATATTTTACGTGGCAGGTAAGTATTATAGTACATGAGATACAACAATGAATGGCATCAGTGATAACCTCACCACCTTCTGGCAGCATAGCACCTTCCAACACTGTGAGAACTAGTAAGCAGGGAGGAAACTTCCAGTTGAGTTTCAGCTTCATTTTTCTATGCTACAACCATATGTGATGTCTTCAGCAGTGGGATCTTACCTTCAAGTTCTGATCCGCAACCAAAGGCAAAGGCTATAGCACATTTAGGGGGACTTTTGGACCTTCTTGCTAGACAAGTCAGAGAGAACTATCCTGCACTCAGCACTAAGATGTTTATTTGATTACCTCTGGTTTCTGTAGTTAGCATTATATACAATAGTTCGAGTGAAAGTATGCTGCACGGGGAGTTAATAGAGTGTTTTTTTGAGTACCCACAGTTCACTTCATCTAAAAACATCTGTTACTAAGGGCATTTTGAAAGGGCCATATGGAAACTTATTATACTATATGTACTTCCTAAAATATATACTTAGGCAAATATAAAGAGGTTTAATGAAGTTACTGTACAACAGAGAAACAGTATCCCTGGGGGCCCCATAGGCATCTCATGCTAGCAAACAAAAAGCCTAGTACTAGGAATGGGCTGCCTCCTTTTGAGTTGTTGGCCAAAGGAACTACATAGATTCACAAGCATTACAGGGTATTAACAATCTTGGCTACCCTCGAGAATTTGATGGTAAGACCCTATTTCGGAAGATACCATATCTACATCACAAAATATTAGAAATCTAACTGGTTCTCACCTGAAAGTTTCTTCATTGTCCTACAAAGTGCAATGTTGTCTTCATTGTACTATAAAGTGCAGTGTTCACTCCAGTGGAAGACAATAACATCATCACACCCAGCTGTGAACCCTGCAAACTACAACAGCGACAACCCGACAAAGCATTGCTCATGCAAGTAGTGGCTGGAATGTTATGGGAGTAACCAAGCACTTTCTGACTATATGTGAGATCCACTCCCACTCCATGAGATGCCACCCATAACTGATGCTGATAATGAGGCCAAGGCCCAGTAGCTGGATAAGTTATAAGCCCTGGAGGAGAACCCAGTGCTATTATTCTGCTACATAGACATACTATTGAAAATATTCCCCGATAACTTATTGCTGTTCCCATAGATCAGTGCATCTTTCAACCCTCAACAGAGAAACAACAACTACAGAATCTCTCAACTGGCCAACATGCAGAGAATAAGAAACTGGAGTGGAACTGGAGAGATAGATGGCTTAGCACGTAAGAGTGTGTATTGTTCTTGCAGAGGACATGAGATAATCATATGTGCGCGCACGTGCACACATACTCACAAATAATGCTAAAAACATTTGTTTAAAAGAGATTTTGGGGCTGGAGAGATGGCTCAGCAATTAAGAGTACTAGCTGCTCTTCCAGAGGTCCTGAGTTCAATTCCCAGCAACCACATGGTGGCTCACAACTATCTAAAATAAGTTCTGATGCCTATTCAGGCATGTGGGTATACATGCAGATAGAGCACTCCTCCACATGAAATAAATAAATCTTAAGAGAGAGAGAGAGAGAGAGAGAGAGAGAGAGAGAGAGAGAGAGAGAGAGAGATATTGTGGAATGTTCAGTCCTACATACATACCACACCCCTCAGGAACCTTCATGAAAGAGAAGAGGAAAAGACTGTAAGAGCCAGATCAGTAACATCAGGAAAACTTTTTCAGACACTCTAGGGCAGTTGAACAGATGAACTTATAGTGATTATGACAACATACACAAAGATCTGTGAAAGCTCAAGCCAGACAAAATCTCAGGAAAGAAAGGGAAAGTGGGCACAAAATCCTTACCTAATTAATACATTACTGGTAATTTGATCATTTAGAGGAAGAAGGTTTTTGGTTTTGTTTGTTTGTTTGTTTGTTTGTTTGTTTTTGTAGGTCAGTCAAGCACTGGTCCAGGAACACTCTCAAGTTGGAAAAAAAATAAACTAGATTCATTGAGAGGGGTACTCAGAGTTGGGTGGGATGAGAGGAAAGTTGTAGGAGGAGTTGAGAGCAGGGTGAATATGTTTAAAATACACTGTAGGCAATTCAAAAAAACTAAAAAGTAAAAATACTGCTTTAAAAAATTAAAGAAGAGGGCTTAGATTACAAGAAATATGAACCCGAGTAGCCAATAAAATAGAAGACGACGCAGTGAATAACCTGACCTATGATTGGTATGCTAATCATGCTACAGGGAAAGATCACAAAGCCAAAATTTGCATAAGTTTGTCTTGATGTGTCTTTAAACATTAAAATAATGTTTACAAAGGACACAAAGTTGAGTGGGTGGGGAAGCAGGGTAGATCGGGAAGAATTTGGAGAGGAGGCAGAAATAATGTTTACAAATAACACAAAGTTGGGTGGGTGGGGAAGCAGGGTAGATCTGGAAGAGTTTGGAGAGGAGGTAGAACATGACATTTTTCTGGAAAAAGGTAAAACAATCCAAGAACTAATATTTTTTTATTTTTTCCATTTTGTGGGATTTTTAGGTTTCTTAATGAGATAGAATTACATTGATTTTCTAACTCCCATTTCTCCCTCTAGCTCATCCCAGCTACCCTCATGCCAACCTCTCCCATGCCCATTGCTCCTCAAGTCAGTAACCTTTTTTCTTTATTACTGTTACATACATGTGTATTGGTTGTGAGTAGATGGTTTCAAGAATGACCGCTGCAGCCGGGCGGTGGTGGCTCACGCCTTTAATCCCAGCACTTGGGAGGCAGAGGCAGGCGGATTTCTGAGTTCGAGGCCAGCCTGGTCTMCAGAGTGAGTTCCAGGACAGCCAGGGCTACACAGAGAAACCCTGTCTCGAAAAACCAAAAAAAAAAAAAAAGAATGACCGCTGCATTGGAAATAATAAATGTGTGTGGGGATAGATATAAGTTCAGTATTCTGTCTAGTCAATATTATAGTAATTCTATGTCGATTAAAACAAGTTTTTAAAATAAAATTGGCTTAAATTACACAAGAGAAGATTTTATGAGAATGGGAAAGGCAAATTGCATTACGCTTAAGCACAGAAAGAAAGCTACCAGTGGACATCATCGTTATCATTTTTTTTCTCTTCCAAAGAGTTCAGAACAGACTGAAAAACCAATCATCACATACTTCTTGAAATAAATGGATCAAAGTGTTTAATAGACATTCTAACAAAGAATGCCAGTAATTTCAATTGAGCTTTCAAATAAGCTCTTGAAGGTATAAGAACAGCCTAATTATGAGCAGTCTACCAGGAATGCGTATTTTTTTTTTACCAACTGTAACTTTAACACATTACTATTTTCACCAATTACATCTACTGCTTACTGTTTCCACAGAGATCAAAAAGGAGCAGATACTGATTGTAAACGAAAGTTGCTTGTGCTTTTTTATATTTTTATTTATTTGTTTATTTACTGTGTATAGGTGGCTTGCTTGCATGTGCGTGTGTACCATGTGCATGCTTAGTGCCTGAGGAAGCCTGAAACGGTCTCCTATAATTGGAGTTACATATTTGTGAGCTGCCTTGTAGGTGTTGGGAATGGATCCCAGGTTCTCTCTGAAGGAGCTGTGCTTACTGCTAAGCCATTTCTCCAGCATTATTTTGTTCCTTCTTGAATAAACTCTGTACAAAGTGATTTTTCCTTCACAGAATGAAAATTTACAATTTAGGTGTAGTTCAACACATGGGAATGTGAGTTGTTCGTTAGGAAATTATGACTGCTTCCTAGGGCATGCTTTGATCAGGTGTTAGGGACAGAATACCCAGACACTGAGCATTCTGAGGACAAACATACCAGGGACTGTTTCATACTAGCAGAACCAGGAACCACTAAGAAAGCAGAACAACTTCTGACAACAAGACCACGGTTGCTTTCACACTGAGTGAGCATATAAATCATAATGTATGTTACAATAGAGTTAGAGTGATTTAAGCAAGTGCTACAATCTCCTTTAAAGCATATTTGTACATTCCTTAATATTGCAAGCAGTACCAAAAACTTTGTAGAACACTGTTTAAGCAGAAAAATCTATTTAAGTATGTGCAATTTAAAAAAAAAATGCTGCCTTTAAAAGCAAGATTTGGAGCTGACAAGATGGGTCAATAAGTAAAGGTGCTAGTCACCAAGCTTGATGACCCGAGTGTCGTTCCTGAAACTCTCAGTGCCTTGACGTCCATGCATGCACCTTGGTACACATGGATGCTCACATGTGCCTTGACGTCCATGCATGCACCCTGGTACACATGGATGCTCACATGTGCACACACACAATAAATAAACAAGTATTTGATGTTTCATCAGAAATAGCTATTTTACACTATTTTATCCAATTTCTGAAACCTAATATTAATAAATAGTAAAAATAAAATTTGCCCCTAGCTTCTACTATAGGGGTGTTCTTAGCAGAAACAAAGAGAATAATATAGATATCTTAGTCAAATCTCAACCTTATTTTCTGATCCTTTGATAAACACAATTCTCTAAAAGAAAGGAAGGAAGGAAGGAAGAAAAAATTACACTACAAGTAGTCTTCAGAGAAACAAACATTGAAGAAATCAATAAACTAAAGAACAGTCTCCATGAACAATCCCAGATCCTGTAATATACCACAGTGATGGTCCTGGCCTCTGTCCATCTTATAAAATGCTAAAAGTCATAAACAGCAAAGCTACTACTGCTTGGAGATATTGGATCCGAATGGATTGACACTCTTCACGCTGAGAATGATGAATTCTCCACTTCTGTTGTATTAGGTCTTCTATTTTAGCTTTGTAATTTTTTTAATCTTTCCCCACTGGGTTAATTATTTTTGGAGGCTTGATCTCATCTCCAAGCAATATATTAGAAATGCTCATGAGGATGCATTGCATAAATATTGAATGGTCAAAGACAGATTTTTGAGTCATTTAGACTGAATTTAAGTAAGTTGATGTGAATCCGCTTTGATTGATGAAATACAAGGACAATCCTCCCATATTTAAGATAACTAAATGTTTACAGACGTGGAATTTGCATGCACATTCCAATAAATCCATGAATCAGCAATCAGAACACTGGAGAACAGCTGAAGAGAATCAGAAAGATGGTCCCAGTGATGGTAATAATGATTGTAGAACTAGGGAAATTCTTCAAGACAAAAACACTTCAATAAAGTCAGATAAACATGACAAAAATGATGAAGTGTTAAAATAAAGGGGGAAATATAAAGTACAGCCAAGCTGTAATTACATGTTTTATGGATTCAGCAGACACGAAAATGAGATCTGTTCCACCTGATAAACTGAAAAGTGCCAAGTGTAATTAAAATCAAGTATCTTACATTGAACTTGAAGTTATTGGATTTGAAAACAAAAACAATACAATTAAAAGGTCTTCACGAAATGAATATATACATATATTTGTACATATCAGACAGCCCACAAGGAGGAAAGATTTTTAAATCATGTATCAGAAAAGGCATTAACATATAGGATACACAGAGAATGCCTTAGTATTTAAGAATAACAAAAACAGCCTGATTTTAAAAATGGAAAAAGTATCTGACAGACATTTCTCCAAAGAAAATAAGCCAATATGATGACATAAAACAGGACCTTGGCATGCAATAGGCCAATGGAAGAGGGTCTTGAATTAAAGTCCATCCTGGGCTACATAGTTAGCTAAAGACAGACTGAGCTGCATAGGAATCCCTGTCTCAAGGAAGAAAGGAATGAAAGGGGCATGAAGGAAGAGAAGGAAAATTAGAAATACACAGCACCAATAAGCTCAAGAAAAGACACGATCACTATGACCACTCTATGATCATTTAGATGGCTATTGTTTTTAAGACATATTTCTAAAAGTGTGATTGTGTGTGTGGGGGGGGGGGGTGTGATCTCACGCACAATCCCTCCAGCCCTAAAATGGCTACTGTTTTAAAGAAATCCAGAAAATAAGCAATAGCAAAGATGTAGAAAAATCCAAACTCTTCTACACTATGAATGTGAATGTATTATAGCATATCTGCTGTTGAAAATGGTGTGGAAGTTAGAGGGGGGAGTAGAATTATGATGTGACCCCATAGTTCTACTGGCTATGTGCCCCACAAAGGTCAAAGGAGGGTCTTAAAAAGGTATTTGTATACCCATTTTATAGCAACAACGTTCCCATTTTCAGACAATGGAATAATACTTTTATATAAAATAATATGACCTGACAACAAATCAATAAGCCAGTACCAAGTGCAAAATACCACAATTGCATTGATAGTGGCTATGTAAAGTGGTCCTGTTTATAGAAACAGGAGGCAGGGGAGCAACATTCTACAGTACAGAATTACAGTTCTGCAATATGAAGAGCTCCAGGAATGCAATATTGGTAATGGCTGCAGGAATTTAACTACACTGAACACTACTGTACTCCAAAAAGGTTTAAAATGGCATATTTGCATACATTTTATTTTAAAACTATGACTTTTTTTTCTTAGTCCTATTTTTTTCATCGTTTTTTTAATTTATTCACTTTATATCCCAATCGCTGCCCTGCCTCCCAGTCTCCACCCCCGACACACACACAGTCACCCCATTCCTTTTTCCTCAGAGAAAATGGAGGTTCCCCCTGGGTATCTCCCCGCCCTCACATAACAAGTCTCCATAGGGCTAGGGGCCTGCTCCCACGGAAGCCAGACACGACAGCCCAGTTAAGAGAAAGGGGTCCACTTTAAGGATAGCCCCACTCCAGTTGTTGGGGCACCCACACGAAGACGGAGCTGCACATCTGCTACACATATGCAGGGCATGGGGCTAGATCCAACTCATGTATGCTAGTTGGCTGATGACTCAGTCTCTCAGAGTCCCAAGGATCCTGGTTAGTTGATTCTGTTGGTCTTTCTATGGAGTTCCTATCTCCTTTGGGGCCCTCAGTCCTTCCCCCACAACTCTTCTATATTAGTCCCCAAGCTCAGTCCGATGTTTGTCTGTAGGTCTCTGCACCTTTTCAGTGTGCTGCTGAGCCTCTCAGAAGACAGTCATGCTAGGCTCATGTCTATAAACATAACACAGTATTGTGTAGTGTCAGGGCTTGGTGTTTGCCCCTGGGTTGGGTCTAAAGTAGGGCCCACTATGGCTTGGCCATTCACACAGCCTCTGCTCCATTCTCCATCCCTGTATTTCTTGTAGACAGGATAAATTTTGGGTAGAGAATTTTGTGAGTGGGTTGGTGTCCCCGTTGCTCCACTGGAATTCCTGCCTGGCTACAGTAAGTGGCCTCTTCAGGTTCCATTTTGCATCTCAGCTAAGGTCACTCCACCACATCCTGGAGATGCCCCCCACTCCCCACTCCCACCAGCTGCTGATTTCCATTCATTCTCCTGGCCCTCTGGCCCTCTCTTCTGTCTCTCACACCTGATCCTAAATGCCCCCCACTCCTCTCCCCATCCCCTCTCATTGCTAGTGGGAGTGCAAATTTGTACAACCACTTTGAAAATCAATATGGCAGTTTCTCAGAAAAAAATGAGGATAGTTCTACTTCAAGATCCAGCTATATATACCATTCCTGGGCATATACTTAAAAGATGCCCCACTATACCATGGGGACACTTGCTCAACTATGTTCATACCAGCTTTGTTTGTAATAGCCAGAAACCAGAAACAACCTAGATGTGTCTCTCAACTGAAGAATGGATAAAGAAAATGTGGTACATCTGCCCGATGGAATACTATTCAGCTATTAAAAATAAAGACATCATGAATTTTGCAGACAAATGGATGGAATATCATCCTTACTGAGGCAACTCAGACCCAAAAAGACATGCATGGTATGTGCTCACTCGTAAGTGGATATCAGTCATAAAGTTCAGGAAGCTATACTTCACAGACCCAAAAAAGCTAAACAAGAAGAAAGGTCTGAGGAAGAATGGTTGAATTTCACTTAAAACGTGGAGAAAGAAGAACACTCCTACACTGCTGGTGGGACTGCAAGCTGGTACAGCCACTCTGGAAATCAGTCTGGCGGTTCCTCAGAAAACTGGACATGATACTTCTGG
>BDUI01001138.1:94101-126253 GCA_002335545.1 Apodemus speciosus
ACACACACACACACACACACACACACACACACACACACACACACTGCTGTCACAAGGAAAACCTTGTAATGAAAGTGTCCACCTGTAGGTGGCAAGCTTGTACTGCTGGCACCATCTTTGTTTTTTTGTTTTCATTAAGTTTATTGATTGATTGATTGATTGATTGATCGATTGATTTTTCAACCCAATATCAGCCCTTCCTCTCCTCCCATTACTCCCTCATGTAACTACTCCCCCAATTCCCAATTCCTCTTAAAGGGAAGCCCCACTCTGGGTGTCAACCTCCCCCACCTCATCCCTGTCCCCCTGGGCCCCCCACACACAGTAAGTTGCTACAGGACTAGGCCCATCTTCTCCCACTGAGCCCAGACAAGGGTGTCCCTTTAGAGGCGTGAGATCCACAGACAGGCGAGTAGACAACAGGCTCTAGGACAGCCCCTGCTCCCGTTGAAAACTAACTGCTCAACTGCTAAGTACACGTAAGGGCCTAGCTCCCTCTTTAGTTAGTGACTGAGACTTTGGGAGCCCCATCCCCCAAGGGGCCAGGTTAGTAGACTCTGTTGTTCTTCCTGTGGAGTCCCTGTCTCCTGCCCTTGCTAACAAATGCCCCTGGGGATGGATACTAGAGTGAAATTTGAGAGAAGAAAAGGAAAAACATGAAAGAACATGGGGGAAAATTCTCACGTGAACTTGAAAGGGAAAAAAAAGCACACAATTGATAAGGCAGTTAGATTGTTCTGCAAAATAACCTCGTGTAATTATTCAAATGTATTCATTCAGAATATAATTTGCAGCATTCCTACAAAACAGCATCCCCTGGCTTGGAGTAGAATAGACACGCTCCTACCTGAAAACCCAGACACCCTGAGGCCTTCCACTGACAATCATATGCAGTACAAGCCCTCTCTGACAGTAGCTACTATCTTTGATTTTACAGATGAGAGCACAAAAGGTCAGTAACTCCAGGGCAGAGGTAGGCTAGCTGCATTGTAAATCTTTTCTGTACTACAAGAAGCAGAAAGGGACAAAGGGATTCACAACTTGTAAGGCTATGAAATTTTTTTGGAGGTGAGCTGGTCCTTCCAGATTTGAATGGACTCAGTGGCCTAAGAACTGTCCTTACCCCAGCCAACCACACTCACTCCCTAACCAGAGGATGCATATTTCCCGGAGTTAGGGACAGGACCTCCTGGAAACCTCTTTACAAAACAGTAAGGAGTCCTCCCATTCTACCTTCATTTTAAAAATATAACCATCTCGCTAAATATGTTTCATTAACAGAGCAGTGAAGGTAGGTGCAGTGACATATGTCTGTGATTCCAATACTTGGAGGATCAGGATCCAGTTACATAGCTGCACCTATGTGTGTAACTGAAGAATAAGTTTTTTAAACATTTGCTGGACCAAAGCATCTATACAGATTAAACTTTAATGACTACTGTTAAATCGTTTGCTCTAAAGGCTGAAACACATTTTTATGGAATGCCTTTCCCTCCCTCTCTTGCTTTCCACCTGTGCCCTACGCCACCTTTATTACATGTCTTCACTACCTTCTCACTAACACCAAATCTATACAGTTCCCTAGAAATCCCTGCTGGCCCCCCGTCACGTTACGTCCAGGCTCTCCCCACTCTTCGGCACTGCAGTTGCTCCTTGAGGCTGAAGCTCTGTTCTTTCCTGGAGTGGCCACCTCCAAACTCATGCCCCTTCGAACTGTTCTCAACATACGAATCATAAAGATCCTGTGGAATCAAGTTAGATCTTTCAAGCCTTTTGCCCAAGATCCTACAAACTGTCCTTCTTTGTATCTAAGTGAAAATTTATGATGACGTCTAGGGTCCTATTTGGTGATTCACAAATATATGCACACACACACACACACACACACACACACACACACACACACACACNATATATGCACACACACACACACACACACACACACACACACACACACACACACGAATGCATGCACCCTTTGCCCTGCCTCTTCTGTATTTTTTTTGAACTGTGTTCACCTTTCTAGTCTAGGCACCCACCTTCTTGGTAATGTATTGAGACCCTAGATACCCTTATGCACGCCTTAGAACCTTGGGTCCACATATTCCCTTTATCCTGATAATCCTTTTGATGAACTCTTTTACCTCCTTCAGGTTAGTTCAAATTGTATCCTTTTTCTAAATCTACCCTTCAAGCACTTCAATCCCACCTTGCTCTTCTCTTTGCCCACAGCACTTAACTGTTGTTTGATAATTATCTGCTTTTGCTAACTTTATCCTATTGCTCCCTGCATTGGGATTTAATTGTCATATAGGTAGGCTTTATTGTTTTGTTTGCTGAATATTTCCAAAAGCCCAGAGCAGGAAGGACCTAGTACATAGGAGATACTTAATTGGTCATAGATGTTTCTGCTTCCCTGGGGTGTTCACCCTTATTTACTCTATTTTTTAGTTCACCTACTTCCTTTCTACTTGGTCTTCTGGTTTTAATGGTCTGTCTAGAAATATTTGACTAATTACTGCAAAAATTCTGCTCAGGAATATTCTGACTATTAGATGTCTGTTTGTTCTCAGAAACCCCCCAGCTCTTTGTTCTCTAGTCTTTGGAAACATGGAGAAATGTCATTTGTCCCCTTTTTCTCAGGATCGCAAACTCATAGAAGCTTCAACTCCTTCTATGTATAAATCTCAATTCCATATGGAAATGAAGACTAGCTAAGCCCTCTTTCTTGAGCACCCCACGCTTTCCAGTTACCCTGTGTGTGCTCAGCACACCGTTTCACTGGTCAGAGTTCAGCTCATTATAAGAAGATCTGAAAGTCCCTTATGAGCTATAGGTTGGTGATCATTGAGGAGCTGATGGCTGACGGAAACATTGTCAATTACAAGTCAACACTGCTTGACCTCAAATCTCCAATTATTCAGGGCCAGAGGGATTTTTTTAAAGTTACATTTTAGAAGTACGTTAACTATTTAATAGCATTTTCAAAGTAGACATACTCCGTTATTTTGAAAGTATTTTCTTTTAAACCTGGCCCATCTGTTTTCAAGCCATTTTCCACATGATGATGCACAGTTCCAGATAAGACGCTTTGGTCAGTGCTCCCCACACCCATGTGCTTCTTTCCTTTCCTTCATTATAACATTTACTTTTCATCTTCCTGCTTTCTTTGGAATCCGCCCTCACAACTTGCTATGTCACCTCTATTATTTAAGTCACCTGGATCAAAAGGCTCTTGTTTATCCAGTCACAACTGAAATTCCTGCATGTTTACTTCCAAAGCAACACACAGTCTTGGAACAAGGCAGGAGGCACTGGCATCAAACCAGACAGACAGTGCTTTCATACAAATTTGGGGGAAATGCACACTCTGAGTATAATACAGAACCAAGGCAGAGCCAAATGTCAGCTTTTGCACACAGAGGAGCTCCAGAAATGGACCAGGCATACAAGCTAGGCTTGTCTTTACTGCTGCACACAATTCCATCATTGCGTTACTATATATGCAAAAGAGGTTCCTTGAGTTGTTGGAGATACAAGTCACCCAGACATTCAGGACAATAAAGAATTATAAAATAGACATAAGGCTTTACAACCCTGTCCTCAAGCAGATTTCTTCACAATCAGGCCAGGGAGTTTCTAATGCATAATCATGGGAGTATTAGAAACTATCATAAACTACCATTTTAGCACAATATCACATTTCTCTCTCTCTCTTTTGAAAGGAATGTTGGCTACTCATGTGTTACATAGGTTTTTCTCCAATGCAGTGGTTCGTCACTAGCATCCCAACACCAACACGGCTATCAGGAGCCTGCTCATGCATGGACTGCAGTTGAATGAGAACATTTGACTCTGTCATTTTGCAGTGGAACATGCCCCCAGATTTTCTACATGATGTGGTACCAGCTTTGGGCATTTCTCATTCAGTGTTCGTCTCTGTCAGCTAGTCTGAAAATTGAGCCAGAAATACTTGACAAATCACCAGCTGCCTCATGGATACAGGTGGTGACGTTCCCCTGCATGCTGCAGCTTTTTATCCTTGAAGCTGAAGGTTAAGACTGTCCCTGAGATGCCAACTAGGGAAACCCCACATAAAGCACCAGCGTTGGACAGAATATCAGACAGACAATTTTCAACTGAAATGCCAGTTATTAGAAGTCATGTGGAGTCAGGGGTTGCCATGGGACCCATTTCTGCCTAGATCCGCTCCTCCTGCTGGAATACTTTCTCATTATCATGTCTTTCTGATGGGAGGGGCTGGGGTGGGAAAAGAAAGAGCATTCTTCAGTATCTAATAAGAAACTGGGTTATACTTTAATGTACCCACAACCCCAAACAGAAGAAATAATTAAAAATTTCTAAGAAGTTAGTAGAAAATTTTAATATCCATTTCATTGCTTTGATTTGCTACAGAGGTTTTGTTTTCCCTGTGGCTTTGAATTATTTAGGGAGAACACAGGTGATGGCTTGTGGCATGATGTTTATCATCACAAACAAGTTATTGGATCTCTAGGAGAGAAAATAAATATAAAAGCAGATCTAAGCCTTGGTAGACTGCACATTTGCTGTGCATGTGTTTTCTTCTCTTCACTCCTATGTGTCCTTTTTATTTAGATTCTTAACCAAGCCATGATGGTTTTTCTTTGAATAAAACTGCTTGATGGGGTGAAGCTATCCCCGTTTCCTCCATGTCATCCGTTCCAATCATGAGAAGTGATATCGTGCCATATGCTAATCCTTGAGTTATTTTTATGATGAAGTCCCCATGTGGTTGCAAGTAAAATACAGAAATAGGTTGATCGAATGTCCACTTGGGAAAACTGAATTTCAAAACACACAGAATCTACCTAGAAATTAGAAAGCATGTTAGCGTATGTACAATATAATTGACTATCATGAGTCAGAAGGTCTGCTGCATGGAGAAACATTAGAATATGCTTACATATTTACCTCACTGTGTTTTGCATTAAAGAATGTTAAGTGTGTTGTATTTAAAAAGAAGTGGTGGGTTGATGACTCCTGAACTTTGAACCTGTGTTCCTGAGTCTACTTCTCAGTGTCACCAGCAAGCATTCTCTCTCTGTTTCTGTCTGTGTCTCTGTCTCCTCTCTCTGTCTCTCTCTGTCTCTCTCTGTCTCTGTCTCTCTGTCACTCTCTCTCTTTCTCTCTCTTACCTATGGACCTATGGTCTACCTGAGAACCAAAAAGCTAACAACATCCTTCAATATTTCTGAGTTGTCAGTTCACAGGAAACAAACTCAAAGAGCTCTTAGACTGAATCTCTCTAGTAAATGCTGACTGAAGCTTTCATTGCTAGAGAGAAAAGAGTTAAAATGTGGCTCATTACAGAGTTGTGCCACTTCATTGCTTGTGGGAGTATCAATTAGGACAACATTCCTGGAGAGCAGGTTAGCAATGTTGATCACAGGCACAAATCTGTGCCTTTTGACCCCGCCACTCTACTTTTAAGAAACTGTAGCTAGGTAAATGGTATGGGCACAGTGCTGATCATGGCAATATTGTGATAACAAAAGAAAACAAATCTGAATGCCTCAGTAGTACACATGGTAAATAATTTTCACATATCCTTAAAATGAATGCTACATGTGTGTTTATGATGGAAAGAATGAGAAAACTGTCTCAATATTGTCATAGAAAGTGAAAATTTAAGGAGTGAAATGATGAATCAAAATCAATCTTAATGTTTTCTTGAATATATATAAGGGAAATACAACATTAAGAGGTGAAGTAGATGTTTGTGTAATGTCTGACACAAACTGGCAGTCTAAAGGTGCACTTGCTGGTATGCATCTTGCTTTAATGATCTGAATTTCCACATAAGCCAGGTGTTAAGCAATGATTCTGGTAACGTAGTTGACTGGATTTCCACATAGCTTCAGGGTGAATAGACATTATAGGAACACTGACGGACAGCAATGTTCTATCCCAGTAGGAGAACTTTGGCTTCTGAACAAATAACCTTGCTCTACATCTCTCTAGAGGACCCCTAAAGAGGATCAGAAGGCACATCATGTTAACTATAATTCATTTTATCATCAGAAGAAAAAATAAACAGAATAGTAATTATAAGATAATGAATCTACCCTAAATTGTACTCATCTTTTTATCAATACAATTGTAAAATATAACTTTTGTTTTATTTTATTTCATTGGATTTTCAAGATTGGGTCACTCTGTATAGCCCTAGCTGTCCTGTAACTCACTCTACATAGCACGCTGGCCTCAAACTTGCTACCTGTCTCTGCCTCCCAAGTGTTGTTATTAAAAGTGTGTGTCACTACCTGGTGATACACACACACACACACACACTGTAGCTGTCTTCTGGTGTGTGGCTAGCAAAGGAACTACAATTGGAAACCCCTTGTCTCAGTCACACCAGAAGAGGCATCAGATCCCATTACAGATGTTTGCGAGCAACCATGTGGTTGCTGGGAATTTAAATGAACTGCTGAGCCATCTCAACAGCCCATAATATATACATATGTTTAACATTTTCATAATGTCATGAAAACATGGCAAAATGCCTACAGGTCAATAAAGTTCAGTTGTCACAATGTGGTCTGAACTGTGAGGGGATTGCAGCTACTCCAGAGGAGATGTAAAGCCAATGCACCAAGGCAGGACTTCTTCCACCATAACAATCCCATGCTCAGTAACAACACCATACACGAACACCTGGAGAGCGCCACTGTTTATTTTTATTTAAGACATAGGAAAAGGGATGGAGATGTGGTTCAGTTGTTAGAGTGCTTTTCTTTTATACATGAAATCCTGGGTACAATTTGCTGTACTGCAAAAACTGGGCAAACAAACAAAAACAAAAACTGCTGGACAGAGGACAATGGAACCAGCTGCTGAGCCTGCAGATCTGAGTTCAATCAAAGGCTGCACAGGATGGAAAAGAAATAAGTTACTCCCATAAGTTGCCCTCTAACTGTGCATCCCTCCCCCACCACCCACACACAAGAAATAAAACCCTCCAGCAAAACAATGGCCTGCCCCACATTCTCTGTCTTCCTTGTAGCATAGCTGAGAGTCCTGAGCTCTGGGACATTCTGATGAAGCCTTGAATACATCCCTGTTTTCCTAACACGGAAGTCCCCAAGGAGGAGTGATCTGCCCTGGGGTTTTGTGCAGGCCTTTAATCCGTGATCGTCCGAGGCCCAGGCAGGTGATCTCTGTGAGTCTGGAATCTACACAGTGAATTCTATAGTAAGACCCTGTCAGAAAGGAAGGAAGGGAGGGATGGGAGTCGGGGGAGGTGGTCTTCATGGATGGCTTGATACTTTTTGCCCTTGTTTTGGGGATTCCCTCCTTTCTGGGGATGCAGAGTCCAACAACAGGCCAGAATGGGCCATCTGAGGAGAATCTCTCCTTGCTTGAGGGCTTTACCTAGACAGACATGTCAGTTTATACTTATGATTCCTCAAAAAAGGACTATCATTCCAAACCTCCACCCCTTACAGCTTCTTAGGAAGAGGGCTTTCCAGTTGCAGTTCCTTTGCTAGCCACACAGCAGCACTTGGTAAGCAACGATTGCTATGGCAGTGGTCTTAACATTCTGTATCACAGTTAACCTGTCTGAAGACTAAGCGCCGGCCTCCCATGGGGGAAGCAGAAAGGCAGTCCCTATCTAGGAGGCATCCTCTCAGCCCTGCTTCAGCAGTGAGGTTCCTGTCCTAGGGCAGCACCCCAGTTAGGTTAGTAATGACAGTCTACTAGCATCCACACTGGTTCCAGGAGCCCTAAATGTGGAGTGGAACTGGTGCCCCTAGCTAAAGTCATCACTTCTGTCCATGAGACTTGCAAAGCAAGTGCCATATTACACTGCCTGCCATAAAATGCGATGTTCTTAAATCAGTGGGAGGCTAGAGGATCACACTTAAATGTCTCCTTCTGTCCCCAGCTCTACCACAGGTTACCCAAAGGATTGGTTAGGTCTGGAAGTAAGCAACTTCTTTACTTTCTTGAAGGAATCCACCATACCAAAATCCCTTACCCACACTTTCTAACGCGCTCACGGATAGCCTGGCAACATAGTTTGGAGTGCACTGGCACTAGCAGATAAAAGAAAAGAAAAAACAAAACAAAACAAACAAACAAACAAACAAACAAAAACCTGGGGCTTAGGGAAGGAGAAAACCTAGAAAGCGAGTCCAAGGCACTGAAAGTACTAGAGCTGTCCGGGCCTTCTCACTCACCCTTTCTGGGGACCACTGATGCGCAGTCGATCCTTGCTCGCTCAGGAAGCACTAGCCTGTCTCAGCCCGCTTATTTAGAGATCTTACGATTAAGAAGAGGCTTAGAACCCACTTCTCCAGCTTCCTAGGGTATGTATCATTCCTAGCTCGGCTTCTGTAAAGAAGCAAGGGGGAAGGTATCTGATCCCTGAGCGGCAGGCCCCCATCAGCCTACAGCTTCAGAATGCACAGAATCCTTTTCTTTGCAGCTCCAGCTTTGAAACACATTTCATTCTAAAGTGTAAAAGTTGTGCCTGCCATTAAAATGATGAACCATAGAAGCAACAGCCATGGCTCAGCAGCCAGTTCAAGGTTGTATTTTAGACTACAGTTTCAAAATGTGGATGGAAAAATACCCAGAATATTCAGAGAAACAGGCATCAATATTGCAGGCATCGTTCTTGTTTTTCAAGTTGGTGTTATTTTCCAGTTTGTAGCCAGTGAATTAAAGTTTCCTGATATTTCAAAGGTCAATTAAGGCAGATACATGGGTAACAACTCAGGACACTTATCTGTTTCTGTCTCTTTATTTCCCCCTCCACCCTTCCTGCCCGTTCTCAATGATTCCTGATTAGAGAAGCAACATTTACTGTAATTTCTAAAATATTAATTTTGACTCTTTTTTTGAAAATTTTTTTCTTTCTTTCTTACTTTCTTCCTTTCTTTCTTTCTTTCTTTCTTTTTTTTTTTTATGACAGGCTTGTCCCATGGGAGGGACAAAGAGTTCTTCAAAATTACAGCAACTTCAACAGCGCTGTCAAAATCTACCTGCAAGTCCGAGATAGAATTAAAATCAGCATGTGTCCCCGAAAGAAAAATGTTACCATTTCTGAAGGCCTTAGTATTTTTCTAAACTGCTCTGTGGTAGAAAGTTGAACCCCACATATAATTCAGTGTGCTTCATGTGGCCATCTATGTAGGTTGTATCGATTATAAATATGCCTTTCATCATAATCTTGCCATTAATTAAAATCCATATCTATGTTCTTTGTACATCTGGGAAGATGAAACCTGTACTCACAGTAATAACAGTGCATGCGTATCTCTGGCAGTCTGACAGAAATCTAAAATTTAGTTCTAGGATGTCCAAGTGACTGTGGCCGCTAAGGCTTAAGGGGAGGCATGAAAGAAATCTGTGTCAGAGCCGGAGTTAGCACTTCAATTCAGGTCCGGACTGCTGCGCTGAAATCCACCTTGATAACTTGTTCTGGGATTCCCTACCTCTGGCGATCGCTTCTTGCACACTCTTACATTTGGGGTCTCTACTTAGGACTTTTTCTAAGATCAGGAAAGGTTAGCCCGCCCTCCTTGTCGAGGCTCCTCCCTGGCTTTCTGCACTTGGCTGGCAGCACAGGCTCGTCAATTCCCGAATCCCCCTTGCCCCCAGGGATCATACTGTGCCCACGGTGCCGGGTGTCTGCTAACGTAGCCTGAGAGCCCGCCACGCCCCCAATCCTGGCTCCAGCCCGCCAGCTTCCCGGCGCCCCTGGAGAGAGGGACTCCCAGAAGAAGGCTGTTGGTCCTCTTGGGTCAGGAAAAGGGGGGTTAGTGCCTCTTGGTCTTTGAGGTAGATGCTTCTGAAGTCTCCGTGCTCTGGGAGGCCACTAGACGGCTTGGCACTGGTGGCTCCTGTTTGCTGGACTCCTTCATCTTGGAAAAGTAGTTAGAGTTAGCTCTCAGACTCAGGAAACTTGTTTCCCATGCCGGAAGCAAGGGTGAGCACTTGGGTAACACCCGAGGTTCAGGTTCCCAGTTGGTGTCCCGGGCTGTGAGGGAGCGCGGGCAGCCCTGGCAGACGGGGTTCGGGTAGACGAGGAGGCCAGTTCCAGTTCCAGCTCCAACCTGAACGCAAAGATTAGGAAAACAGGTGTTTCGTTGCCTGGCTGATTCAGTCTTCCAGTAAACGGGGCTCTGCTAGTTATCTGTTGAAGATTTAGCGAGGGGCCGTCACCTCTGGGCCGGGCATTAACTATATTAAAGGTCTCCTGGTTTGGTGAACAGCTGAGCTTCTGGGGGAGGAACTTGTCGGGTTCCTCAGACAGATGTTTTGCCCTCAAGACTTCCACCTTCATTTTGCCTCTCTTTGCACTAAGGCAAAATACCCAGTGCCTCTTCAAAGGCGTCGGTTGGAAAAGCCAGGCTTGCGCAGCGGACTCCTCTACCAACCCCCACAGAGGATAGGATCAGGTTTCAGATCCCAGAGAGGCACTTCCACAGCCTGCGCTTCGTTTGAAGTAGAGATGGGGTGTAAAGTAAAGGCAGGCTGCACAAATCCTGTCCAGGGCACAGTCGGAACAGAAAACCACTGCTTAAACCTTAAGGTACCTACCACTGTTTAGTTTGGTGCCTGCTCTCATCCTGAGTTCTGTGCAGGTTATTGGAAAGGTTTTTCATACACCGCTACGGCTACTGCTGCTGCTGCTGCTGCTGCCGCCGCCGCCGCCACCACCACCGCCACCATTACCACCATCATCACCCCAATAAGAAACTCGGCAGTTATCTGGTCTTTCTGGAATCTTGATGAGAGCCATAGGATATCTCCACCTCCCGCTGTCAGTGTATCATTGACAGTGGACTACGATCCGAGCCCACCCAGAATTAGGCCTCTAACTGGCCACAACCACTGGGGAAACCACTTCTTTCTGGATTCTAACCCTGTTAGGTGGTTCCAGTTTGAAACACCTGCAGTCTTAGGTTAGTTCTTTTCCTTTCCCTTCTCCAGGTGTCTCTCAGATGTGTAATTATTCCCCATTCCCCCAGAATGCTTCCCATTGTCCTAGGAGCTCCCGACGTCCATGGGAGGCGGGGAGAGGCGACAGATGTCTTATTTTTCAGTGGATACTCTTAAAAGTGAGCCAAGTATCAGGACGGCACACAACTCTTCAACGAATTTATTTTCTCAGAGGAAAAAGGAGGAGCAGGGCGCACGGTTAGTGGTGCACTGCTGGTTTCTAAGGCGGTGAAGCCCGGGATGAAGGCTGTGAAGTTTCCATTGTCTTAAGGGAAACTTAGCCTTTTTTCATTGCGCTCTGCTGTCTCTGTTGAGACGATTGAAAGAGAAGGCACTTAAAACAGGAGGGTCTCTATAAACTACCGCTTTTCCCAGAAACAGTAATTTGAGAACAGTTTGTCTGAGTACTGTACGCCTTACAGATTCACTCAGGTATTGTGTCCTCTCTACAAGGAATATTCGTGCTGGTCCTTTGTTTCTCGAAATGAAACCCGCAGAGTTGCCCAACAGTTTGGAGAATAACTCTGTGAGACGTCTATATGTGCGTCAGTTGTTCCAACATTCTGGGTTTCTTCTATCACATCCTTCTTCTGACTACACACTCGCTGGTTCCCGTAGGAAACTGCCCAGCAGACTTATTCATCTTGTATCAGTCACAAACCCGAATCATTTCGAAAAAGTTGCCCTTTTTTGGAATTAAAGACAGGTATTTATTTCATCTAGCGATGAATTTTGTCACAGTGGTGTCAGGGTAAAAAGGTCCAGCGTCGTTCTCCCTCACCCAGTCCTGCAGGCGTGAGGCGCGCGGCCGTGGGGAAATCCTGGCCACTGTCTGGGATGCTATCGCAACCATTCCTGGAGCCCGGCGAGCCAGCCCAGGCAAAGCCGCACGCTGTGCGCAGACACCCGAGTCTAGGGAGCGCGAGTGTCACTCGGCACGCAGAAGGCCTCTGGGCTTGGAGCGGCGGCGGTAGCCGGGCAGCGGCGACCCTGCGCCCGGGGCTCATTAGGAGTGGAGCTGCCAGGCTCACGGTAGGACCCGAGCCGCGTTCGCGTCCGGGGAGGGAGGAGGCTCAGAGAGCATTCGCGTCACTCACTCCGATTGGCCAATGAGAGCCGCGCCTTGTATGCCTCTGACCAATAGAGAGAGGGAAAATTTGTGAGTGACATTTGAGAAGGGGTGGGAGAAAGGGAACCTGGGAGCGAAGTTGAAGCTAAACCCCGTAAGCTATAAAGAAGTTGCAGGGGGGCGCTTTGGGCTCCCAATTAGGAACAGTACCGGCTCCCAACCACTACGGAGGACTCAGACTCGAAAACACCTCGCCTGTCCCCAACCTGTGTCCTCCTCCCGCTGCTACCCCCCCTCCCCGATTCACGTCCATGGGACGGCAACCCTGGAGCACTCTGCGGGCTGCGGGTGACAGCCGGGAGGCTGCTGCCGAGGCTCGGCAAGCGCGCAGGCTTAAGAGCAGTTAGGGGGCGGGAGCCTCAGCAGCCTCCTCGAGGACGTAAGGTAGGTGAGGAGCCAAGAGCACCAGGTGATGCCCACGAGGGGCTGTCGCGCGTGCCACCTGTTAACCCTGCGCTGGGGTGCCCCGCGTGCGACTGCGGGAGTCCCCGGGGGGTTTGATGCGTAAGCTGCACTTCTCAAGGAACCCCTCAGACATAAGCCCCGCGGGGCAGAGGCAGCCGGAGTCGGGGGCAGTGGAGGAATTTTCTGCACGGCGGAATCCCGCTTCCACGGCGGAATAGCCTGGCTTGGCGCGCGCGGCCGGCCGAGCTCTCCGCAGTCCTGCGTTCAGCCGTCGGTGCTAACCTCCCGGACGCGGCAAGCGGAAGCCCAGCCTGTCTCGGGGCCGACCAAGTTTTAAATACCCCGGGTTGCAACAAGCAGAGTATGGGTGCAGAGGCCCTTTGGAGCCGGGTTTGAGGAATTGCAGTGGGTTTGAGTTTATCCACAGATGTCTTATTCCCTGGTGTTCTTGTGTTCCTAGTGATCTGAAAGAAGTTATCCGCGATTCCGGCGTTCTACAAACTAGCTCGGAACCAGAGGGCTTGAAAAGCAAACGTCAGGTAATATTATGTCGATTTCCCAAGGACCGGGCTTCCCACCTCGGATCAGATGAAAAGCTTGGCTCCTCGGGAGTCCTTCCAGCATTTTATACTTAGAGTCCCAAAGGATTGCCCGGATTTGCCGTGAACCAGCAACTTTCTTTTATACTTACGCCACAAGTTTTCACGAAAGTATTTTGTTTGCCGCGTTGTCCTGTTCCTAGCATCTTTCGTCTCTTTCCCGAGCAAACTTCAGCCTCCTCGTCTAAAATTATGTTTCTACCGAGTGTGATTTCTAATTGAAAGTTAACTTTTGGTTTTGGATGAGTCTGTGGAGTTTACGTTGTAAGAAGAAAGGGAGGAGCCCGAGACACAATGAAAGAAAAGTCTAAAAATGCTGCCCGGACGAGGAGGGAGAAAGAGAACAGTGAATTTTATGAACTGGCTAAATTACTGCCTTTACCCTCAGCCATCACCTCGCAACTGGACAAAGCATCCATCATCAGACTCACGACCAGCTATCTCAAAATGAGAGTGGTCTTTCCAGAAGGTAAGCGGCTGTACCTAGATTGAATTTCGAAGGAGTAAGTCCAACCCAGAAGCACAGAAATGTTCTGGCGCTTGCCACCGTGGGTTACATTCTCTCAAAAGGGAAACTTAACCAAGCTACTTGACCAGTTAGCGTCAAAGAGCTTTCCCTGCCTTTCCGAGTCTTTCTCTTTTTCCCCCGTATGTTTCTCTCTAGCCCATTCGATGTGTTTGGTTGGGAAACAACGAAATAGTGTTTTTATCAACATTTAGCTAGTTGAAAGTAGTGCTAATCCAAACATGACTTTCCTTTTTATTCCTCTCGTCAGAGATGTATCCAATAGAAAGCAGGAATACTGCTTATTTTTTTGCTAGGTATAGATTAGACGTATAAACATAGTGCTAGGTACGCTAGATAATAATTTACCAAAAAAGGCCACAATTCCGCGAAAGTGGGCATGTGTGCGAACTGTATGCCTTGACTCTACCGGTCTCTTAGTTGTTTACAGTAAATTGGTTCTCGGTTTTTAAGATGCCCAGAAATTCCTAAACTGGAGCTCTGTGAGTTGTATTTCTGGCCTTTGCGTTGTCTGTAAGATCATAAATTTGTCTCAAAATAGTCAAGATTTGAGGAAAGTAGAGTAGACAGCAATGAATCCTCGGTGGTGGCTGACAAATCGAGGCAAACTTTCGTAGGGCCTAGAAGTTAGAATAGCAGCAGCAGATATGATTTTGAATTGGAATTTCAGTTGCTGAGACTCATTGTGAGAAGCAGAGAAACCTCCACAGAGCATAGTCTTGTGTGAAATCATTTCTACTTCGTAGGAAAAGTTAATGCTCTCCAAGGAAGAAGCACTTTGATCTTCCATTTGCTCACCCTTACTCACCCAAATAACAAACAGAATAGAAAAATATTTTGTTAGGGGAGGAAGTTTTAAGATTGTAAAAGAATGATTACTAGACAAACAAAACTTCTAGAGAAAGAAGTTTGTTTATTTTCAAATGAGAACTTCTTTTTGACCCGTTGTTGGTTTTGGGTGTTTGAGATGTGTTATTTTTGATGAGGGGGCCAGTTATTGCTGGGAATGAAGTTTTTCTTCACTTGGTGTTTGTTTAAAACTTGCAAAAGGGCTGCAAACTAGTCAGGGCCACCACAAAGAACCTTCTAAATAATTTATTTCTATCATCAAACCAATCAGTAGTACTATATAGTTAGTTCCTTGAGTATCTCTTTTCACTCTGAAATCCAGGGAGGAAAGAAATTACAGTTTAGAATAGCTAAACATTTTTTGTTTGTTTTTAAGAAGAAAGGAGAAAGGCTGTTTTACAGCCTTTACTAAAATTCACACTTCTGATCCAAACTGTACTGAGAATTGCTGAAGGGAGGATCACCATTATACCACACTGCCTTCTGCTTAAAAAAGAGATCTCCTTGTCTTTTATACTGTCAGCGCCTACTTTATAAAAATAAAGCTATTTCGAACTCCGCTGTTGCGCTGTTCCTAACAGGATTATTAGCAGTGATTTGTCAGCTACTGCGCTCTCAGTGGGCTCCCTTTCTGCGTGATTTCTAGTGGGTCTCCTCAATTATTGGTGCCGATGTCGCTCGCTGTTTGATCAGAAGCAGCATATGGCGCTGCTAGTGGGGCAGCGAATAACCACAGGAGAAGAGCGGAGGGCTGGTTCCCCCAGCAGTAACTCAACCTGGGAACCGACAGGCTAGAGGCCCTAGTCTGCTCAGGGCAGACCCGGGATAGGGAGTAGGCTTTGAGAGGCTCTGGCTGGTTATTTTCGTTTGTTTTATTTTTGTATTTTAAGAGAAGAAGTTTTCCTCTGAAGACGCTAATTCTTAAAAATTAAAAATCCCTTTAGAAAGAAATGGAAGGACTCAACGTGCATTCTCCTTCTGAGGTCCTCCAGATGACTAGCTCGGCCATCCCCTTTGGCTACTTTAACCCACAACAGCGCTTTCTACAGCCCTCTCTCACCGAACTCTGGCCCCTCCCACCTCTCCTCTCTCCTCTCTTCTAAGGATGAGTGTGAGTTTATGAGGGGCGGGGATGGACGATGTGTGAACTCTGGGCACATCATTTATTTCGCTAGCTTCTGTGGAGTTCATAACTCACGAGCAGCCTCCACTCGATGAGTAAGATAGGATCGTCAGAACGTCTGGCACCTAGGGATGAGGTTTTAATTCAAGATTGTTTGAACTTCAAAAACACTAAATCGAAGTACAGCCCCTTACTATATTAACAAAAACAACAAGGCAAACAACTACAAAACTCACCGGTTTTCAAAGGCCCCAAATAGTGACAAGCCGCAAAACCAGGCACCACCTGCAGGTGGTGCCAAATTTGGATTTAGCCTTTGCTTAGGTTCAGCCTAAAGCAAGCTGGTGAACTGAACACTTTACATCGCTGTAATCTTTTTGGTGATGCTAAATAGAATGTGAAGTTACTTTACATATCGTAAAGCTTTCCCACCACATAACATTAAGTTTTGTTTTAAGAATAAGCATAGCTGTTTTATCACGACAAATATCCTATCTTTTCATCATGGTTTTTATAAACTGTCTAAGTTCAAATGATTACAAATCTGATGGCATGGCTATGGGCATAACAATGTAGTAAAACTTGTTTTCGTACACATCACACTATTTATACTATTGTGTAATGCCAATGGCTATGTTTTGGTAAGTGAATAATAAAATTCTTTCACACTTATCTGAAAGGGGGGTGAGTATAGGAAATAGGTCATTCCGTGTCCATCCTCCCCCCTTATCGTCGCAGTAGCGGGGCCCATGTTCTGGCATTAGTGTGCGTATTCAGAATAGGTAATACTGAACAGCTGAGTGAGAAATGGGCGAGGGAGGAAGAAAGAAGGGCGAATGATACAGGTATTTGGAATAAGCAAGGATTTAGCATAAAACTGGGTGGTGCACACCTGTGATCCTTGTGATTAGACGTGGAGGCTCAAAGCAGAAGCCCTTGTGGAGGTACTGGTGGAGAAGGAAAGAGGTTTGGATCAGTATTACAGATTAAATTTTTTAAAAAAGGAAAATTAAGGAAGAGCACTGGGAGATCATTGAAAATGCTGATCTTCTGTTTAATCACATTCGATCTAAAAGTAGTCTTGAAATGGAAAAAATGCAGACTGTAAAAGTATACAAATCTTTCTTTTTATCAAAACCAGAAAGATGGTATTAACATGTTAAAAAACAACGACGACATAACTTTATTTATACGCAAAACAGGACAAATTCAACTTTCAAGGAAGTACATATTTTTATCTACTTCTATTGTAGCTTTGGCCAAGGGGCATTTTTTTGCGCAACATAAGCTGTAAGATCAGATATGGCTTCAAATCTTTAACTGTTTTTAATTTTGGTAGTATCATTGTGCTTCGTTGCCAATATGTCTATGAAAAATAAAAATAATCACAAGAGTTGAAATTAGTAAATATTTATAAACAAAATTCCCAAGACCTACAACATTCATCTAAAACCTGAAATCCTTAATCATTTTTTTTTTTTTTGAGTTAACTCGGGGGAAAAAAAAGAACCTAAAGAATAAAAGAAGCTCAGTTTCCCACGTGGATGTGTGATTTAAGGCTGTTTTTCTTGCTGGTCAGGGAAATGATTGAGCATTGGGTTTCCATGTTTATTTTCTAACACAAGTTTTTCTCATTTAAAGTGTCCTTTAAACACAGTTTATGCTCAAATCTGGTCTTCTTCTGCTTAATTCCAGTTTTGATGTTCATTTTAAGTGGGTGCAGAATTAAACTGTGTGCAAGGCAG
The DNA here is from genome assembly GCA_002335545.1 of Apodemus speciosus. Classification (NCBI taxonomy): domain Eukaryota; kingdom Metazoa; phylum Chordata; class Mammalia; order Rodentia; family Muridae; genus Apodemus; species Apodemus speciosus. Next base: position 111,473 of record BDUI01001138.1, read on the forward strand.
ATTTATGACTATAATGTGTAGATTCGGTCAATGATTTTTTAAAGAAAATGGATGTACCACAAATGAAAAATAAACACGAAGCGGAACATGTTAAGCTGTGGTGGGATGCTTTCAAACGTGGCACAATTATCCATCTAAGACTAAAACGTAAACATAGAAGGGTAGATCTTATTTTTAGGGGGGTTACTTTTTCATTTTGGGGAATCTTGTTATCTTTGAATTTCTGCAGTCAGAAGCAAGTACCGAATGCAAACTCCTGGATTGTTGCGGAATTCCCTTATGGGTCCAAGTATTTCTCAAGATGGACAGTAACAATAGTGATTATTTAGATGGGTTGCTTTGCCAGTATCTTGAACCGCCAGTTGTTTAGGATCAGTCCGGTTACTCCGAAGGTACTAACGGAATGGGTAGAATGGGGTAAACTTTTTTCACAGGTTTGACACGCTGGCAGGTTTGACACTCTGGTGGCCTTTTATCTACCACCTTACCACACTTTTTTTTTCCACCGCGGAAAGCTCTTAGCCCAATAGGTACAAGTGATATGTCGTCAGATCCTCTTTTTGTATCATGTCTTCTTGAAGTCTGGGTTTAGTTTCCAAACCAACCTGGTCTTAAGCTCTCAGAGAATTGGCGACGTGTCAAGCCCTAACTAAAAGTCAGGCCTTGCTAGATAGCAGAGTGTGACACATTCTTTTGCTGCCCAAAGCACTACCATCCTCCAGGGTACTTATACGCTTAAAGGAAATGGGGTCCTTCCCTCACTCTTGGCTGGACCTGATCCGTAGGTCACCAGGTGAGGGGCTTCCTTGCTTTGGAGGCGAGGGTCTACGGAGGGGGCATTACCAAACCTGCGCATTCCCGAAGACTAAACTCCTTTGCGACGACACCTTCAGCCTCCATGCAGGACGCTGGTTCCCTGTTTTAAACTAAACCCGAGGAAACCCCAATTTCTTGCAGTGTTAGATAATGCGCGGCGGGCGTGGCCTGGGTTACAAAGCTTGCTCGGCAGCTACTGATCTCCCACTGGAAGCGCAAGTCCCGGGTTGGGATAAAGCCGGAGAAACTAGTGACCTGCGGCCTTCAGCTGCGAACAACACAGACAAACAAACACTAAAAGATTCCTGGTACAGCCATCGCTGCTCTGGCCGGGGAGAGGCGGGCAGAACGCGCTGCAGGTCCATGCACCGGTACAGCGCAGGCCTTTCTCGGAGGTAGATCGCCGGAGCCTTTGAGAGATCTGGCTCAAGCAGTGGCCTGGGACAGTTCCTAGCGCTAGCGGAGACACCGATGCGCCTCCTTGGACAAAGTGCTCTGCCCTGCAACTGCACCAGGTCCGGCGCAGAGCACCCGATCCCTGCCCCTCTCTTCCCTAGAGAGCTCCGCAGTTTACCCGCGACGAACGAGAGCCTAGAGGTTGCTTGACGCCACAGCCCCAGGAACGCTAGGGCAGGACTTTCACCCCTGGCACACACACGTGGTGTTTGGGGTTCTAGTTTTCGTCTTCGCGCACTCCCTCTAAGTAGCAACTACTACCCTCTGGGGACCTGAAGTTAGAAGGATGTGGAAGGGCTTGTATCACCCTTGTTCTCAGTAGACAGGTCACAGGAGACCTCCCTATTGCCTCAGAGACTTACTTACTAGGCATTGTGGAGAGGACACATTTTTATGGAGATGCCCTGCTAATAAGGGAGCAAAGAAAGCAGGCGCCTCTACAGCAAGCTCTTCTCTTTCTGGCCAGCAAAGGAGGCGGTGATGCCTGGCCTGTAATCTGTATTTTGTCAAGGGCATGAAATTCATTCGAAGAAAAAGCCCGATCAATTTATTTTTGCTGCCTGCAATAACACAGCTGGATGATGCTTTGAGCGCGCGCTAGACTGGGGCTCATCATTCATTCACCAAGAACGGGCCTAAATGGTGCCTGTGGGATTAGGTCAATTTTAGTGGATCTACTTCGCCTCATTTGGTTACTAATTGGTTTCTTGTTTTATAAATCGAAATCTCATTTTCAGGAAATTACAAAACCCGCGCAGTCAGTCCATTGAGGTAATCCTTGGGTCAGGGGGTATTTAAATGGAAATGGCTCAACCCTGCACCGAGGGTAAAGCAACAGTGAAACTTGCTTGGGTTTTCACTTGAAATGTGAGCTAGCCCTTTAGATTCATAATAGATACACCCCTTCTAATACTACTTACGTAAATATGATAAACCAGATTTTAAGGAAAGTGAGGGGCCTGAGAGAAGCAAAATTTATCTGCTGAGGTTAACGTGGCATATCTTGGAAATCTTCCAAAATAGATTATGTTTTCCTTTGTCTTCGGCCACTTTAGCTGGGGAAAATCCTTTTGTCTGAAACCTGATTTAGTTATCGCCTCCCTCACAGAGAGCCTTTTCCCTTTGCAACACCCTGTTCCCTCTGCCTCACCGAGTTACAAGGGAATCTTTAGATCTTGTTCTCACTGTAATCCCGCCGCAAAAGGAGCTGGTTCTTCTTTTAAACGGACAATCAAAGGATTTGCGAATTTTCTGCGGCAGGTCAAGTGCAGAAACGAAATCTCAGCTACCCCCTTGCCAACTGAAACTGGGTGCTGGGGGGGGGGGCTTCACCGAAGCAAAGAGGTGAGAGGGTACTTGGCAACATTGTAAGACTTTGGGAAATGAGAACCTTCATCTGGTTTGGGGAGGTGTCCTCCACGATTTAGAGGGTGAGCTCCACCGGTAGAGCGGGGCAGTCAGTTCCTCATAAAACATTAACCCAGACTCAACCGTGTGGTAAGTTTCCTCTGCCTACGAAATGGAAGGCAGCCTCTGTGAGAGCAAGTTTCCTCCCAGGTGTGAGGGGGCGCAGAGCGGGGAGAGGGGCTCCCCTGTTAGCTCGCACCGCTCCCGCACCTGCTCGGGCTGCTTATTAACCTGTGGGGGCAAGTTTTGTTTTCCCTTGTAGGCGCGTGCTGATGAGGGCACAACCCGACCAGGCAAAACAGGCACCTAGAGTTCTCAGGAAGGATCTTTTTACCCGCCCCCTCGCCGCCTCCCCTGCCCCCGTCAACCTCCAACCCCGCGACCCACCCGGTGATTTGAAAGCGGCTTCAGGCGACCCTCAAATTTTTCTATTAAAGACGTTTGTTTGCCTAAAACACAGATATCGCTACCTTAAGGGGTTACTAGGACTAGTCCCAGACAACCGCAGCCTCAGATCTCTAGAGGACCAGCGGAAACGTCCTGCCCTCTGATCCCAAGAAGCTTCTGGTTTTCTGGACTGTGTGGGGCTCAAGGTCGCCGCCAACCAAGTCTTCAGCACTCTCAGAAAGGTCCTTTCGCTTTTCCATAGCGTGGCCAACGCCAGTTACTTCTGGACTGGAGACGAAATTCAGGAGGATGAGTTGGGAGGGGAAGAAGGGAGGCGGCAACAGGGCTGTGGCTGAGAACCGACCGACCGACCCTCCAGTATTTACTGGCTCACTGGGATAAAACTGGGGCCAGAATCACAGAGTCACTCGGGGAGGGGAGCTGGGCGTGCTGGGGCGTCGGGAAGGATCACAGGGCGCTGTGGAGGGAGGGGCAGTCGTAGGAGTGGAGCTGCAGTATTTGCAGAGCAGTGCGGAAATCGTTAGATTTATTTAGGTGTGCAAACACCCAGAAAGACCCCATTTGAGCTTAAGGGGCGCTAACTGTTACTCGTTGTCAGGGTTTTTAATCACTTGCTTAGGAAACAGGTCTTAGCTGACACCTTCCAAAAACGAATGTTTTATTGTGAAAAACTCTTTCTTTTTCCATTTTACAAGTCCAGCATGTTTGTCATGGCGTATGTTTCAGAGTATTTGTTTTTAACGAAATAGATCGCCTTTAAAAACAACTAAGTCTTGTTTGTGATGTATACACGAAAGATTTAACTTGTGCAGTAATTTTATCAACAACAGTTAAAAGATAGCCACAAATAGTTCAGCATGCCTTTGCACCTTTTTTGGTCACTTTTACTTCTTTCTTGATAGGGGCAGTAGACCATAGTATATATAGCTATACAAGGAATCTTACATAAATATTTCTTAAGGCATATTTAGAAAAAGATTGTGCCAAAGGCTTGAAAGATTAACGTGCTAAGACAAAAGGGAAGGATTCCTTGGCTTTGTTGATAGATGGCATTAGAGTAATAGAAAAACCGATTCTCTAGGTCCAGAATAGAGCGAAAATAGCCAGAAAAGGCCTTAGTGTTCTTTTAGGAGGGAGATAAGGGTATGGAATAAGGCCTGGGAACCTAGGGAAAGGAAAGAGAGAGAGTCGCCTAGGGGTTCTGTTGAAAGAGAAGCAGGAAGCTATCCACAAACAGGTTTCTCCAAGAATATTCAGGTCAGGCTGAGGAAAACCAACGTCTAGAAAGCCCCGCAGCCAATCAGAAAGGCTGCCAGGGACTGCACCTATGTGGCAGGTGCCCTCTGTTTTTTTCTTTTTTGTTTTTCTTTTCTTTTTTTGTTTGTTTTTATTTGTTCGGGGGTGTGTGACAGTTGCACTGACAAAGTGTGAGGGATCTCTAGGGCTGCTTAAAAGGACGAGGATGAAAACTTGGGACGAGAAATAACTTCCTCATGTGCTAAACGGAACAGGAACTCGCTCAAAGATAGCGCTGGGATTGTCCAGGGCGGGAGCCACTAGAACTTTTGGGCAAGAGTTGCCAGCTGACCCAGTTCCCGATCCCGGCAGATCTGATCCAGAAAAGGGAGGTGGTAACCTATGATGTTCCAGCTCCCAGGGCGAGACAAACTGCTCTCTAGCCCTCCGCACCTCCCACCCCTGACTATAGAGCCTGCGTCCTCTCGCTAATGTTTGCGCGTCTCCACAGGGCTTGGCGAGGCGTGGGGCCACACCAGTCGAACCAGTCCCTTGGACAACGTTGGTCGAGAACTCGGCTCTCATCTACTTCAGGTAGAGACGCAAGACTCCTGGTCGCCCACGCACTATCAGAGCTTTTGTTTTTTAGGGGGAAAGAAAAAAAAAACAGTGGAAGGGGCACCCAAATAGCTCCCCTTAAATCTGAGCTCCTAATCTAGCTGGATGAGCCAGTGGTGCCTGCTTCTGGAGTCCGAAAGCAAAGGCAAAGTGACAAGACTTTGGGTTTGCAAATCAGCCTGGTAAGACCCCAGCGGGGCTCTGTCCAGAAGAGGGGGTTCCGTTTGTTGCTTTTCGTCTAAGAAAACTGAAATGCTCTGCTCCAGGCCTGGGAGGTAGGGCTCGGGAAGCATCTGAAATGAAGAATTTGCCAAAGAAATAACCAGGATCTGCAGTAAATGCCCTCAGCGCTTTAAGCCGGCGCATTCCAGATCCAGCTGTGTCTGCAATTCATTTGTCTCTTCCCAGTAGTTCCCAGGCACCTACACCTTGCCAGCGCTTCCCACTTTAGGCTGGTCCAAGCTCTGTGCAAGTCCAGTACACACACACACACACACACACACACACACACACACACACACACGCGAGCGCAATGAGCTTAAACAATATGAGGTGACTGTTACTTTCTTATTTGTAGTACACAGGGGTTTTAACTGTCCACTAGCCACTTAAGTCCCAGAACAAATATTTTAAATGATAACTCCCAGTGGCAGTTTTAGGTGTGACACTTGTTTCCCACCTACATCCTCTATTATTATCAGGTCCACTGGGGTCTTCTAGAGTGGTAGCCTTGACCGATGAAGCCTTGGGGACCCGCCAGCAGCACGCTGCTTTCCCCTCTCTCTCCGAGACAGTAGACTTTAGTTTTACTGAACAAAGAGAGAGCTTGGGTGAGTGCTTCCCATCGTGGCCTCCATTGTGAATTTATCTAGAAAAGTCCATGGCTCACGTCACAGAAACATCTTGCCTCAGAATAGTACCTTGGTCTCTCATGCCGTCTCACCTTGTTTCTCTCTCTCTCTCTCTCTCTCTCTCTCTCTCTCTCTCTCTCTCTCTCTCTCTCTCTCTCTGTGTGTGTGTGTGTGTGTGTGCATTCCTAGCAGTGTAAGCAGGGAAATAGCTTTTGACCTTTATGCCCATCCTGCTCCTCCCCCCTCCCTTCACTAAGCAGTTCTTCCTTAAAGCTCTGAAGTTCAGGGGTCCTGCCCTCCCCTCTCCATTGGCACCACTTCCCTACAGTCTGATTTTCCCTTATTGAGCCCCACACAGGCTCCACATATCAAGATTTTACCTGAATTTGTTCAACCAATAGACACTGGAAGATCAATTGTGTGCCACACAAAAAGCACAAAAAGCCCTGCCCTCCCCAATAATTTCATTCTTAGATGTGTCCATTTTTAGTGGTTCTGTGGAGCTTTTGGTGGTGTAGACATTACAAAGAAAAACAAGATTGGGGAAGAGGAGGCCTCCTTTCAGTTAGGGAATGCTCAGCATTGGGGCAAAGACCAGAAAGAGGTGACACCAAGGGCAACCCTCTAGTTGGTCCCATGTTTCTGCAATAACATAATTTCCTCAATTTATCTTTTCTTCCTTCTTGTCTCTTTAAAAAAAAAAAACTTTACATTATTGGCTGTGATGTGATTTGAATAAAGTCCTAACTCTGTTTCTTCTCCCACAGCTCCAAAGCTGTGAGAGAAAGGATCTAAACTAGCACTTGCCGCCTGTGCTATTTAGGGGCTATGACCCCAGCTGGTCTCTCTTCTAGACGACCCCCCTCCCCCACTCCCAACTTTGGTTTCCCACTGCCAAATAGACATATTTAAGACAAGAATGTATTATTTCCCTTTCCTGATTTCTATTTACACAACATCTGGATTTTCAATGGGAGAGATGACAGGGACTCACAACAAAATCTCAATTTCTCAAAGTTTTCAGCCTTGGTTAATGGTGCTGTCTTCTGCTTAATATCTTTACTGAAACTAGGAAATCAACCTTACTTTCTCTGTCTGCCATCAAATTAGCAAAAAATTTACATTCAGTATCATCATTAAATTAGACTCTCCCTTTTCTTAGACCTGATTTTAGTGTACACTATATAGGCTCCTCATCCTGACTCCTGTAGGTCATTCTGCTAGGAAAAGGGGACATAAAATTATATTATTCTCTTGGTTAGAATGTCTGTTGGAATCACGATGTCTGCAGGAACAATTGCAGGGTCTCATTGACATTCCAAACTCTAAAACTCCACTGAGTATGTACTTACATAGCCCTATCAAAGACCAGTTCTTAACATTCCGGATTAACTCACCCCTCAGTCCTTGACTTCATTACATCATTTCTTCTGCTTGAGGTGCCCTTCTCTTTAGACCGGCTTCAAGGGTCTGCTGAAACTCCTAAGTGAGGCCTCTGTAATTCGTAGTTTCTGGTTCTCCTGCCTGTTTATCACTATCTACTTAATTGTGTGGTCAATGCATTAATTTATGTTCCCTGAGAGCAGACTGAGTTATGCTAGCTCTCCATGGCCTTGTTCACAGAGATGAAGGGTCAGGGACAGTCTAGGAAGTTTCTTTACAAAGAGCCTGCCAGCTTGATGCCTGTGTAAACATACACAAACATGCACGCTGTAACACTATGTTACAGACTGGCTGCTCAGAAAAGCCTCTCATCTCCTAAATCTGCCCTGCCCTCTTCTGACTTTTTCCAGAGTTTTTTCCAGCTTGCTTCTGTCCATAACTTCCAACCAGTGTCTGCTCTATGGTCCCCCCCCCCCCCCCCCCCCCCCCCCCCCCCCCCCCCCCCCCCCCCCCCCCCCGTGCTCATCATACCACTACGCAACCCTTCAGTACCGACACAGGTTCTCATGGGAGCCACCGACCTCAGGGTTGTACCTATTTCCTGTTGAAGGCTGAGTCAACTCCCACATCCAGAGCTTTTGTAGACATCTGCCACAGATTTCTTCTTCCATGTCAGGGCGTTAGCCTTGTCCGTGGCCTTGCTCCGAGCTGCCAATGTGTTGAATACTTAGAGGCCTGGGAGGTCCCAAAGAGGAATGCTTGTGGCTGTCCTCTGCCCTGACACTGGACAGTCTGTCACAGTCCCATCTTTCAGAACTGACTGTTTTCCTCCCTTCATTTCTTCAGATCTCTCACTCTATTTCTGCCTCCCCAGACTCTGGATGGCTTCATCTTCGTGGTGGCCCCAGATGGGAAGATCATGTACATTTCAGAGACAGCTTCAGTTCACCTGGGCCTTTCTCAGGTAGGTGAGTGGTTCACCAGTCCAGCCTGCAGTGTTCACAGCTGGAATTGCAGAAGAGGGTGTCCCCCAAAATTTATATCTGCATTTGGGCACTAAAAACATCCTATGTGACAGACAGGAAGACTCAATAGCTCCACTACTGGACTGCCCTCATCCTTTAGCATCTATTGCAGACTCAAACAATCACAACTTTTTGGAATTCTTACCATAAGCCAGACATGGTGGGAGGAGTTTATATACTTATGTTGTTTTTTTACCAGACCTTACAAGGGATGTGATTGTAATGATCATTGTTCTCATTGCTACTGATATTTATGATTATTTTTCAGGTAAGGAAGCTGAGAGACAGATAAGATGCACCAGGTAGCAAGTAACAGAGCCTATTCCTTGTTTATGGTCCCACTGACCCCTTGATCCAAGTTGTCAGCTTCTTTCAGGGGCATTGCACCACTACAGAGAGAGTGACACTGTCCTCTTTACAGGTAGAGCTGACTGGGAACAGCATCTATGAATATATCCACCCGGCTGACCATGATGAGATGACAGCAGTGCTCACAGCTCATCAACCTTACCACTCTCACTTTGTACAGGGTAAGGCAGATAAGCCTTAGGCCTCTGCTCCTGCCCATCAGCTTGGGGGTTTTCTCTAATTTAGCTTTCGCTGGAACTGTGGCTTGGAGGCTGAGCCTCTCTCCTCCACACCTTCCTCTTCCTTCTCACAGAGTACGAGATCGAACGCTCCTTCTTTCTAAGGATGAAGTGTGTTTTGGCCAAGCGGAATGCTGGCCTCACCTGCGGTGGCTACAAGGTGTGTGGGACAGATTGAAGGTGCACTCTGAGGGTGGCCAGGCAGGACTAGGCTTCTGGGCTGGGAAGGATTGGTTCCTGGTCCAGGAACCACACTTGTGAGTCCAGAACTTCATAGTGAGGCCCTCAAAGTTTCACTATGGTCTTTAAGCTTTGTGGGAACCTGGGGGACACTTAAAAGACTGTCTCTGCAGGGCCAGGGAACTGGGCTGCTTTTAGAGAGGAGATTTACACTTCAAAAACTGTAAAGTCTTTGGGACCCTCAGTCATTTGGTTGCCATGCAAGTTAAGAATCAAAGCCTTAGCTGTTAGCTGGGACTCTCCAGTTGAAAGCCAACCTCATAAGAGAGCAGGCTCCCTACCCTGATTCACCTGTGCTCGTTCGGTGGGAACAGCCCTCTGTCTTTTTTTTCTTTCTTTTCACGTTCCCACATGACTTCACCATGGCTGTGCAGTCACTTTTCGGGGGAGGGAGCACCTAAGCTTGTGTGGCCAAGTGGAATCTTACGTGGCTTCAGCTAGGGAGCTCTTCCCTGTCTCTTGCCCCCCACCCTCCTACACAGGTCATTCACTGTAGCGGCTACCTGAAGATCCGCCAGTACAGCCTGGATATGTCTCCCTTTGATGGGTGCTACCAAAATGTGGGCTTGGTGGCTGTGGGCCACTCCCTGCCTCCGAGTGCTGTTACGGAGATCAAACTTCACAGCAACATGTTCATGTTCAGAGCCAGCCTCGACCTGAAGCTCATATTCCTGGACTCCAGGTGAGTAGGCAGCTGAGAAGGAGACTGAACAATGGCAGCACTGAATCGCAGCATTTGGTGAGGGAGAGCTGTCCCTGGATCTTAGTAGCCCACGGGTGGGGCATCTAACCAGGTTTGGAGAAATGGGGGAGGAACCCAGGTGAAGGGCGAGGGGAAGTCCCGCATTCATCCCTAGGGCGTCTCGCCTCTCCAGGGTGGCAGAGCTGACTGGATATGAACCTCAGGACTTGATTGAGAAGACCCTGTACCATCACGTGCACGGCTGTGACACCTTCCACCTGCGCTGCGCACACCACTTATGTAAGGCCCCACGCCACTCCCAATAGAGCCACATGGGCTGAAGCCCATCAGATTGCTCAGAGTTCTCCCTAGGGGTAGAGGCGGCAGCAGTACAGACTCTGAGAAGGACTGCTATGTCCCTGTCTGGTATTTCTGATTTAATGGAACTGCGAATACTAACGGAGGCAGGGGCGAGGGGGCTGTTCGCCTAGTGGGGTTTTATTCTTCACCTGCAAACATCACTAAAGAGGAGAACTGTTTAAACAACTTGGCTAAGTTTCTCATGCGCATTAGCTCACCTGGCTTTTATCTCCCAGGAAGGATGATTTAGGGCTAGAATTCTGTAATAGGAAAAGCCAGTCTGGAAAAATCCTTAACTTTCAGTGTTTTCCTCTTGCTGGTGTGGAAGACAGGGGCACCAGGGAGGGGCGTAGCAACAATTAGCGTATAATAGTTATCAGTTCGTGGGGCTCCAGACTCAATGCAGTTTAACCAGTCAATCGACTGATTGGAATCTGTCCCACCTGCATTGGCACAGTTATAACTCAAGCCACCCAGCACTTGGGGCCTGTCGGGGCGGGCCGTTCATAATCATCTGCCTCTGTCTTCCAGTGTTGGTGAAGGGACAAGTGACCACCAAGTACTACAGATTCTTGGCTAAGCACGGCGGCTGGGTCTGGGTGCAGAGTTACGCCACCATCGTACACAACAGCCGCTCCTCCAGACCGCACTGCATCGTCAGCGTCAACTACGTCCTCACGTGAGTGCCATAAGTGCCGGCCTGGGACTGCCGGGACTACCTTCTCTGACAGAGAGCGTCTGTTTTGTGTGCATGCCAGGCTCTGGTTTGATGCTGGTTTTGCACAGCCTCAGGTCAAAGCCTTTGAAGTCCCCCTTCGTTGTTTCCTAGGAAAAGATTTAGGAGTCCCCCCCCCAATACTGTCCATATTTGCTTTCTTTTTTCCTCTTAACCTTTTCAAGCGAACCCTGTATTAAACAAAATTTAATGCGACAGAAAGAAAAGAGAGGGAGAGAGGAAAGGATCCGATGTACGGAGCCATTTACTGTTAACAAACTGGACATCTGTTTCACTTTTTCAGATCTGGGGTTTGAAGTTCTTAATTTTAAACAGAGTCTCCAATCAAAGTTAGAATTCTGAAAGAGTATTCCCCCCCCTTGAACCACAAAGGGGGGCTGAGTGACCAAGAGAGTCTAACTTTAACTCCTAGAATGTAAAGGTTATGGGTTAAGCCACAAGCATTTGTGAGCGCATCTTCACTGGCTCTGCGGGGTGTGACAGACAGGCAGCTGCTGCAGCTGCATCGGATTCTTGTTCTTCTCAGAACCATGCCTTACAGCTGATCGTGTGGTCTAGTATGTGCCTGCTGAAGAGGGCATATTCTGTACAGTGTTTGTGAAAGTCAAGTTGCATAGGGCTGAAATCTGTATAAAGGAATCTTTTGTGTGTACAGTTCACTTTTTAAGGCATTGAAAACTTGTGATTTTTATGGGCCCTCCAAAATTCTTTACTTTGGAAGCACTGACACACCAGACACTTAGCAGAAATGCTATCTTGACATTAGGAAGTTGGCTAAAGGATGCTCTTTGGAATAGAATAGAGTAGACGCGATGAGGCTTGGATTCATTCCATATTGCTTTAAATTGTCAAATAAAAATATAGCTGCTGGAAATATACCTAGCAATAACACTTAGTGCTTCGTTTAAGAAGAAACTCTAATCCAGTAAACACAGCAAATGAATTTGGTTTAAGTAAGGATTGTTTACTTAAGAACAAAAGACGAAAAGAATAATAGATTGCTACTTAGCATATTTTAATTGTTTACTTTTTAGTAAACCACGTTAAAAGCAATATTTGATGTTTGTAATTGCAAAAAAGTAGTGTATTTTAATACAGAGTAAAAACCTACCATTATTTTGGGTATCATGAAACAAACCATCTGCCTAATGGCCACAGTTTTTCATATTATTAAAATAAACATAAGAAAATGGCAAGGCATAATTTATAAGACGAATTTGTGAAACTGAAGTAGCAGAGGGTGAAACTGGCTTACCATGGAAAGGGAAAAACATTTTAAAGAAAGTGCTTTGTATGTCTAAGACATCACAAGTATTTTATACAACCTCTGTACGCTGGTGGTGGCTGTGGCTAGTATTCATTCTTTATCAAACATCAGGTACATTGTCACACAGACGCCTGTAAAAGATCCGAATGTAAGTTCTACATCCTAATGGGTAAAGCTAATTTGTTAGGCGTCATTTTGAAATGTTTGTTTTGTTTTCCAGTGGGTAAGTGTTCTTTTTTTCTTCTGTTGTCTGTGTCATTCTTTACATACTACTTGAGAACTGTAGAAATAGACCCTCAACTTTACATCAGATTAAAAGGCTGTAAAAGCATAAATACATGATGCACACATTTGTTTACCTCAACTGTAAATGGAAGGGAGCACAGGTGTCTATACACACGGGACCCACGATGGACAGCTGAAGTCGGTTATCTGCCCCTCCCTTTTAAAAACGAGTCTCAGCTCCAATTCCTTGAATAAAAATCCTCAGAACAAGTTTTATATCTGCAAATGGGGAAACTGCTTCAGATGAAATGCCACTAGTTGGCTCTGTGTGTGTTGATGGAATTTTCATAATAAACAGGTTGCCATTTGTTTGATGTGTATATCACACATCTGGCTGAAAGTTACTAATTTACATTGTTTTAGCTGATTAAATCGATGGCTGTTGATTCTTTATGATAGTAGTGAATCACCACATTTGCTCCTAGGGCTACTTCTCCATGAAGCCAGAGACTGGTAAAGTGAATCCTTTCCAAACACACTACCTCAAAGTGCCCTTAAGCACTAAGCAAGCTCTGAAATAGCTTGACACTCCAGATGTTTTCCAAATGTAAACACTTATATCGTGTATACTTTGAAGTGATTTTCATGACATGAAAGTGAAGGAAATTTTAAGTAACCAATGATCAAATGAGAGTGTGATATTTTAGTGGAAGCTATGTTGTGAGAAGTTTCTTTTTCTAATTTCCTGATGGCAAATGTATTGTTAAAATATACTTAGGGAAATCAGTCATAATTATTGAATAAAATCACCAACGAACAGAAATCTTCCTAACATTGCTTTAATAAGCACCTGCAGTAGTGTTTGTAGGAAAGGGTGGATGATTTTAGCAAAAGTATTGTATAACTTCTGCCTTACTGGCTTATATATGAACACTGTATTTTGCAGATCTGGAGAGAAAGCTGAGACGACACCATAGCTACAAATATTCTTGGTTTCTCCAGTGCCTGAGGTTCAATGGAACAATAACGTTATCGTAACATCACCCCATGATAAAACAAAACCACAACTATTTTATGATTTTTATAAGACATGTATAATCTTAGAGAGTTCTCTGCCACATAAAAACCTTATATAATTATTGCACACAGCTTTCAAATGTGTGCTAAGTTCTAGAAATATCCTGTTCCTAGTATTAGGAGGATAGATAAATTGAGAAAGTTACAGTGACTGCTGGGGAGAGTCCTGAGAGTGTAACATACAAAATATAAGTTCAATGTATGAAGACTTGAGTCTGGAATTTGTATGTACTTCAGTTTAATTGGTAGTAGTAATTATTCATAACTAGTTCAGATGGAAAACATTAGTATTTAATGCGGAGAAAATTGAAAATGTGAAACACCCAATAAACTATGAAAAGTAATTTAAAGGAAAATGGAAAATTCTGATTCTTTTAATAATTATAGACTTTGTATATTTTAAAACTCAAAAATACTCTTCTACTTTTAAGATAAATCTTAAAATATCATAACAATTTTCCAGACTTAGATGTTGAGGGAACAGTGCACTGCTGACACTTGCCGCTCCTCTTGAGTTTCTCCATAACTGTGTGCAGTTGAGGTTTCACATATACACTTCCTACTAAATAGTTTGAAATAACGTTATGAACATTGTAGTTCTTATATCCTTACATGTCCTGCATAGCTACTGTACCACCCATGATGGCACATTTTAGTATTCTGAATTACTACCTATTGAAGCTAACAAAAGTATAGCTTAGCATTAGTTTATATGTGCCATTGAAATCAGTCCACCACTAATACTGTCCTAGTGTTCATTGATAGATGACCTTAGCAATGCTTAGAGAGGGGCAGTATTTTCAGTTTTTTGTGATGACTTCTGTAGCCCTAAAGGATAGAATATTTTAAACTCGATTTCTAATAAGAATTGTAGACTACTATTCTGATATCATGTTTGGAAAATAAAAGAAAGATTTGATTTTTGAATGATCTGACAGATTTAATATTTTCAGTACCCCCCTTTTTGCTGGCAAAGAGGCTTTCACTGCTTGTTTACTAAATTTAGAACACGATTTTTAGTAGAAATCTCAAATAATGTTGTCTAGTAATTTATAGATCATATAGAAGGAAGTAGTTTTCATTTATAGATCATATAGAAGGAAGTAGTTTTCAACGTAAAACCTTCAATCGCTGTTAATAAAAATAACAAATGGAGACAATCCAGATTAGTGGCTGTCTCTGAAACATCCCTCTAGTTAGTAGAGAAGTTGGTTAATGCTGAAGGAGAGATACTTCATGCCAGAGAAAAATGTTTTCAGTTAAATATTGTGCCTCATAATTTTCATAATTAAAAAGATTTTAAAATGTTAACATATTTAGTGAGTAGAAAATTTTATATATCCTTACTTTAACCAGCAAATGCTAAAAAAAACCTCAAATTTATTTGTTCTTTTTTTTTTTTTTTTT
>BDUI01001138.1:149849-171427 GCA_002335545.1 Apodemus speciosus
CTTTCCCCCTGAGCCAATGTCCTCCAGGGTCTTCCCTAGTTTCTTTTCTATTAGTTTTAGTGTGTCTGGTTTTATGTGGAAGTCCTTGATCCACTTGGAGTTGAGCTTAGTACAAGGAGATAAGAATGGATCAATTCTCATTCTTCTGCATGTTGACCTCCAGTTGACCCAAAAAAGCTAAACAAGAAGAAAGGTCTGAGCAAGAATGGTTGAATCTCACTTAAAACAATCATAGGGGTCAAGAAGAAAGGAAGCATGTTATTTTAAAAGTCAGATATTTGGCTCCTCTCCCCACCCCCTCTCTCCCCTCACTCCCCTCTCTCTAGTGCCTTACTCTGTAGCCTAGGCTGCTTTTGAATTCAGGGCAGTCTTGCTTTATTGTGCCAACTTTTGGGATTACAAGCAGGAACTACCACACCCAGCCTGGACTCATCTTTTCTTATCTTTTCCTTTTTGTCTTTTCTTTCTTTTTTTTATTGGATATTTTATTTATTTACATTTCAAATATTTCCCCTTAGAAAACCCCCTATCCCGTCCTCCCTCTCCCTGCTTCTATGAGGGTGCTCCCCTACCCACTCCTGCTTCCCATCCGGGAATTCCTCTACACTGGAGCATTGAGCCTTCCCAGGACCAAAGGCCTCTCCTCCCACTGATGCCTGACAAGGCCATCCTTGACTACTTATGTAGCTGGAGCCATGGGTCCCTCCCTCTTTGGTTGGCGGCTTAGTCCCTGGGAGCTCTAGAGGGTCTGGCTGGTTGATATTGTTATTCTTCCTATGGGTTGCAAACCCCTTCAGCTCCTTCAGTCTGTTCTCTAGCCCCTCTATTGGAGACACTGTGCTGTATTTGTCAGGCTCTGGCAGAGCCTCTCAGGAGACAGCCATATCAGGATCCTGTCAGCAAGCATTTCTTGGCCTCTGCAATAGAGTCTTGGTTTGGTGACTGTATATGGGATGGATCCCCAGGTGGGGCAGTCTCTGGATGGTCTTTCCTTAAGGCTCTGCTCCACTCTTTGTCCCCATATTTATTTTCTCCCTTGAGTATTTTGTTCCCCCTTCTAAGGAGGACTGAAGCATCCACACTTTGGTCTCTCTGTCTCTGTCTCTGTTTCTGTCTCTATGTCTCTCTCTCTCTGTCTCTCTGTCTCTGTCTCTCTCTCCCCTAAATCCAATGGATGAAAGCAGCTTAAGGGAGGAAAATGCATTTGGCTTTACGTTAAAGGGGACACAGTCTACCATGCTAGGGAGGGCACAGTGGTTCTCTGTCCTCAGAGGTAGGAATATGAAGAAGTAGCTCCTTGAATATGGGTAGATCAGGAAATAGAATACTCAGGCCAGAAGCAGAATTCAAGTATCATTTTTAAAAATTTTTCTCCATTTTTTGATTACATTCCAAATCTTTTCCCCTTTCCCGGTGCCCCCCTCTCTATACGTCCCATAAGCCCTCTTCCCTCTGTCCAGTCCCCGGTCATTTTCAAGGCCTGTTTCCAGAGACCTAGTATTCCTAGTTAGACTCCAGTCTTAAAGGTTCAGCACTCCCCCAAACAATGTCATCACTGGGGGCCAGTTGTTCCAACATACGTGCTAAGGCTGTAAATTCCACATTTACGCTGTAATGCGATTACGAATCATATAACTTTACCAAATCTACTTGTAAATGTGATTATGAATCATATAACTTTACCAAATCTGCTTGGCAGTCCTTTCAGTCTTCACTGAGGTCTTCATGGCAAACTGGGATAATTAGACTTTCCTCCTCCTTACTCACATGCCATTTCTTCCCTTGTTCTCTTGTTTTGACTGAAAATTCCAATACTATGTTAAATAAGAGTAATGGAGGTGGATATCTGTCTTTTTTTTTCTTTCTGTGAGCTAGACACAAGCTAGGGCCATTTGAGAAGAGGAACCTAAACTGAGGTGATACCTAAGATTGGCCTGTAGGCAAACATGTAGGGTGTGTTCCTGATTAATGATTGATGTGGGAGTGCACAGACCACTGTGGTCAGTTCCATCTCTGGGCAGGTGGTCACGGTTATATAAGAAAGCATGCTGAAATAGTCTTTTTTATTAGATATATTCTTTATTTACATTTCAAATGATTTCCCCTTTCCTGCCCCCCCCACCTGAAAGTCCCATAAGCCACCTCCCCTCCCCCTGTTTCCCAATCAACCACCTCCCGCTTCCCTATCCTGGTATTCCCCTACACTGCTGCATCAAGCCTTTCCTATGCGTCTGGAGCCATGGGTAACACCATGTGTACTATCTGGTTGATGTTTTTGTCCCTGGGAGATCTGGGAATACTGGGTGGCTCAGATCATTGTTCCTCTTATGGCATTGCAAACCCCTTTAGCTCCTTGGGTCCTTTTTCTAGCTCCCCCCACTGGGGACCCTGTGCTCAGTTCAGTGGCTGGCTGAGAGTGTCCCCCTCTGTATTTGTCATGCACTAGCAGAGCCTCCCAGGTGACAGCTATATCCAGCTCCAGTCAGCAAGTACTTGTGGGCATTGATAATAGTTTCTGGGTTTTGTAAACGTATATGGGATGAATCACTAGGTGGGGTAGTCTCTGGATGGTCTTTCCCTCAGACTCTGCTCCACACTTTGTCTCTGTATCTCCTTCCATGGGTATTTTGTTCCCCCTTCTAAGTAGAACCAGAGTACCCATACTTTGTTTGTCCTTCTTCTTGGGCATCATGAATTCATGAAATTCTTAGGCAAATGAGTGGAACTGGAAAATATCATCCTAAGTGAGGTAATCCGATCACAAAAGAACACACATGTCATGCACTAACTGATAAGTGGATATTAGCCGGGAAGTTTGGAATACCTAAGACATAATTCACATTTCAAATGATGCCTAAGAAGAAGGAAGGAGAGGCCCCTGGTCTTGGAAAGGCTGGATGCAGCAGTGTAGGGGATTACCAAGACAGGGAAACAGGATGGGGAACAGGAGCAGGGGAGATGGCTTATGGGACTTTCGGGGAGGGAAGAAAACCAGGAAAGGGAAAATCATTTAAAATGTAAATAAATAATATATCTAATAATAAAAAAGACAGGGACTGAATGGATTTTCTCTATCTGGTGAACAGAAGTGCATTGGATAGAGTTGTCACGAGTGGAAGCCCCACCTCCTGTCAGAGTTCAGTGGGCTTGACTTACTGTTTTCTAAAGGAAGGCAAGTCACACAGTCCATAACCTATGAGTGTCTTTTTCCCACTTAAAACTGCTGGTTTTAAGTTATTAGTACTCATTGTTTGGGGAAAAAGTATTTTTAAAGCTGTGTCTTTGTCTTTCTCTTCTAGTTATATGATATACTCTACATTTGCTTTCATATTGTAACAAAATATCTCTTTGCTTATGTGTTCCAGAACTTTAGAGTTTTCTGTGGGAAATCATAATCATTTGACAACCAATGTTAGAGTAGAAAATCATTTTCTGGTCTCATCTGTACTTCCTTCAGGATCAGCCCTGGTGCCTCTTTCCTGAGACTATCTCTCAGTGATCAGGCCTTCTGATCACTAATCTCTCCAAGCCCTGTAGAACAGAGCCCCTACTTGTAAGTATAAACTCTATGATCTCAGAAGACAGGAAGAGACCTTCATAGAAACAGATGGGATAAAAGATGTTGGGGGAAAGAGAAAGCCCAAAAATTGAAAGCTTAGTTTAGGGACTATTGTTTAGATAAAGTGAGGAGCCGAAGAAGGAAAACCTCAATATATTAGAAAACAAATCAGGAGTTGTATTGTGGACCACATTGCATTTCTGACTCTGGACTACCTATGGTCTACACTGTCTTCAGAAGGAGGTGATTAGAGAAGTACTGACAGTGATGGGGAAGGCAAGGTGCTTGACTTCTGTTTGAATCTTTGTTGCTCTTATAGAAGAATATATTTACTCTTATTGAGTGATTTGAATAGTCATTGTCAGATTTCAAAGGGTACTGCTTCCAGGATTTTCCTATAGACACTAAAGTCTATGAAGTCCCCTATATCAAATGGAATATTTATATACAATCTACCTACAATTCCCTATATGCCTTAATCTTTTCTAGGTACTTAAAATTCCTAAAATAATATAAATGCTGTATAAACAATTATTGTACCTTATCAACTATGGAATAATGGGGGAAAGCAGGTACGTGGTTCAGGAGAAATGCGATTAAAAATATTCTCAATCCAATAATATTTGGTTCCACAGATGTGTAACTTTTAGATGAAGATGCTGACTGAGTCTGATGACTTTCTATTGTAGTTTGCTGATATGTGTCATTGCACTGCCTAGGATAATACTGAAACTGTTTAGCTGGTTTCCATTCTTACTCACTGGAAAGACTCCTGGCTTGAATTATGATTTTTGCCTTTTTGAGTTGATAAGTAAATTACATGTATTTATAGTACATGGCGGGGTTCTTTTCTTTCTTTTTTATTCATATTTGTTTTGAATATTTATTTATTTATTTATTTATTTATTTATTTATTTATTTATTTATTATATGTAAATACACTGTAGCTGTCTTCAGACATACCAGAAGAAGGCATCGGATCTCATTACACATGGTTGTGAGCCACCATGTGTTTTCTGGGATTTGAATTCAGGACCTTCGGAAGAGCAATCAGTGCTTTTAACTGCTGAGCCCTGTTTTTAAATTTCTTTTTTTTTTGAAATTTTTAATTAGATATTTTCTTTATTTATATATCAAATGTTTTCCCCTTTCCTGGTTTCCCCTCTGAAAACACCCTATCTCATCCCCCGACCCCCTGCTTCTATGAGGATGTTCCCCCACCCATCCGCCTACTCCCTCTTCCTTGTCCTGGCATTCCCCTACACTGGGGCATTGAGCTTTCAGAGGACAATGGACCTCTTCTCCCATTGATGTCCAACAAGGCCACCCTCTGCTACATATGTGGCTGGAGCTGTGGGTCGCTCCATCTGCACATGGCGGGGTTCTTGACATATTTATACATTGTGCAGTGGCTAAGTCAAATCAAACACACTTTGTGTATGCACCAGCTCACGTACTTACAATGTAAGATTTTCATAGTAAGGACACTTAAGAATCATCTGTCACAGTAATTTTGAATTAATTAATTATACTTTACTATTTACCAGATTTTGCTAGTCTCTGGAAATCTCTTTCAATGATCATAGGATAATAAATTATTTTCTCACAATGGAACATGCTTGATACATTATTGGATATATTAAGTGTATATATGCATATATATGATATAAATAAATGAATGAATGAATAAATAAATAAAAGTTTACAGTGTTCTAGAGAATAAAACAATTAGTCACAATTGGTCACTTACCTTGATTCATTCCAGTTAGTTCTGGAATCCATAAGAAATTTMTCCCACAAACAAACAAAAACAAAAAAGAATCAAAAGAAAAACAAACAAAAAAGAAATTTCTCCCACAAGTGGTGATAAAGAAGACTTTGAAAAAGTTATTTTGAGGGAGTAGTGGGAAGTAGATATTTTCTGAACAAAATTTTAGGTGACTGACATGCCTTGAGGTTGTGCCTGTGGGGACTTCGTAACACAAGTGCCTTGATCCCTTCATATCAGTCTGCAGTCAGTATGTATGTCTTTCTCCTGAAAGGATTATAATGTGCTACACATTATAGTTATCACTTCATTCTCATGTCTCCACCTAGCACACATTCTGGTTTATCTGGAGCACAGTAAATGTGTATTAGATGAATGAAGCAATGGAAAAAAAACTGGTGAAGAAATGTACTCTGAGAAGACTGATTTAGCCTGTTGAAAGGGACTTTTAGCTACTTTGAAACTAGATCTCTATAAGAACATTTAGAATGTTTATCACAATGATATTGTTGCTGACGATCTGGTATCCCCAGTTACTTATCCAGTTCACTTACATGGAAACTTTTAGTACAGGTTTAATAATTCATATCTCACAATCCAGGGCACAAAATCTCACTTTAACCACTTAACACCTATCTTTTTCAGGAATAGAGCTGCAGGACTTGGGGGTTACCAGGGTAACAGCAGATTTCTCTTGGGCTGCTAGAAAGCCAAAGGGCTTTCTGACTCACTACACTTACTACTTAGGTTTTTAATTAAAAATACTTATTTGAGTAGATAAATGAGAGGTTTATCTTGTATTTAATAAAATCAATAGATGGCAACCACATTCACACACATTTGTTAATTCAATGTGAATTTTTTTCTAGAATAATTCAGCTGTTTGGGGAAACTGGCTCTATGACTGACTTTTGTTTTCTTTTTTTATGTCTATAGAGAGTATTATCTCTCTTGATGAGAGAATACATTAATGTATTCCTTATGGTGGCTGACTAAAGACTTTGTCCTTCATTCCCACAGAGACACAGAGTACAAGGGGCTGCAGCTCTCCTTGGACCAGATATCAGCCTCTAAACCCACTTTCTCCTATACCAGCAGCTCCACACCTACCATCACTGACAACAGGAAGGGGGCCAAGTCAAGGCCCTCGAGTAGCAAGTCAAAATCAAGAGCCTCCCCATATCCCCAGGTAAGCACATGGAAGAGGTATAAAACTGAACTAATCATGTTTTATTGACTGATTAAAACTCTTAAGAGGAATTGTGAATTTTGCTGTGTTCATGAAAGTTTAGTTTTCACATCAAAATTTCTTTGCTACTTCAATTGATTCTACTTCCTCCTTTCCCTAACTCCAAACAACGATTAACTTTTAAGATTTAGCCAACATAATAAAATATAGGAAATAAAGGCTCAACAAAAACTTAAAAAGAAGAGGTTAAAATTAAGAATAAGGAATGGATTCAGCCTGAGATTTGTCCAAAGACTGCATATGGGAGAAATGGAACAGATAGAATCTTCCAGATGGTAGAGTAGAAACAAGTCTCTCTACAAGGTAGTGTGAAATGGCAACACACAAAGGAGATAGTCTTAAAATACTGCAAGGTACAATTAAGAGAAATGCTTTCTGGATGGAAAAGAATATTTTGGTGACTACTGTGTGATAAAAGAAACTAGGTTTTGGCAAGGTGTGTACGGCCTCTTGCTTCTAGAAAGAGCAGAGGACGGAGGATGCCCTGCTCCTACATCCTGTGGGAAGACCTGCATGCCTTTCTGGAGGCGGACTGCCAGACTTCTTTGATCTCACTGGGGGTAACTCAGAAAATTATTCTTGGCCTAGTAGGAAATTAAAGGGCTTTCTGAGGCACTATACAACATTATTATTATTAAAAAATGCCAGTCTGGAGACTACCGAATGATTATTTTTGTTCTTTTTTTGAGCTGTTATTTTTTGTTGATATTTATAATTGTGGACTATTTGAAGAAATGTTTTTCATTGACTCAGAAATTAAAAAGCTACTATTTGCTAAATTATTTAATGTCTGGATAATGAAGATCAGATGACAGTGACTTCTGCCACCAAGAGATTTAGGTTGCATGGCTTGGAATCTTTCACAGAAGATGGGGTTTCTTTACTCAGACAAAAGTGGGAGATGGGTGAAGCCTACATGTTTTTAAGTGCACATCTTCTTCTAGGATAGCTGAGTACTTTACTTGTGAGACATAAAATAACCAAAGACATCACCAATGAGACATGTTGCTTTCTGTAGAGATTTTGTGAGGAGCTTTTTATATTACCATCTGGTGCTTTGGAAAGGAAGTTTTATTGCTTCCTTTTAGAAATAGATTATCCTCTGGGTAGTCCTTTTCTCAAATATATATGGAGGTTCAACACGCAGATGAAAAAAGAATTTAAATTAGGAAATACTAAATGAAGGAATTTGTTCTTCGTTATATAGGAATTAATACACACACACACACACACATACACACACACACACACACACTCCCCTTGTTGAATGTTCTAAACTTCATTGTATGGTTTATTTTCCTTCATGCTCATCTCTCTCTTTTTTTAAAAATTATTTGTTTATTTTTATATGAGTGCATACACTGTAGCTGTCTTCAGCCACAGCCATTGCATCGGATCCCATTGCAGATGGTTGTGAGCCACCATGTGGTTGCCGGGAATTGAACTCAGGACCTCTGGAAGAGCAGCCAGTGCTCTTAACTGCTGAGCCATCTCTCCAGCCCCCATGCTCATCTCTTAATCTTTAAAATTTCTATCAGTTCACTCTAACGGTAGATGCTCCCTCATTGATGACTTCTTGTGTGTGTTTAGCTGATGACAAATTTATTTGAAAGTTAAACATATTATGTAGTTAAAAATATAAAAGTGGAAAGTAAAAAATTTCTCTTTATTATTTTCTTTAGAACTGTATGTTCTTCAATGATGTTTTGTAATGTGTAAAGTCACACACAAAGACAAAGCAAAAATCACACACCTCTTTTAGATAGGATTTCTCTATTTGTGTATTAATACTTAGATAAATCCAGTACTTAGAATTTTGTCTGTATGCCTCCTTTTAAGCAGCACAATTGAGTATAAACTAATTTTACCTGTATGTATGTGCCTAGTAACATAGTATTTCTACTTTTTAAAAAGTACTTTAATTATTTTATTTTTATTTATGTGCATTGGTGTTTTGCCTGCATGTATGCCTGTGTGAGAGTGTCAGACTGCTGGAACTGGGGTTACAGGCAGTTGTGAGCTGCCATGTGGGTGCCAGGAATTGAACCTGGGTACTCAGGAAGAACAGCCAGTGTTCTTAACCACTAAGCAATCCCTCTAACCCACCACTATTTCTACTTTCAAGGAGTCATGGGTGAAGGCTGACAATAACAGGTGTTTGCCATAAATTGTTTTGATGTAAGAGTATTTTTCAGGAACACATTGTAAAAGTGTGACAACCAGAGGAAACTCATCATTGTTTCTGCTGGAAAAAAACAACTTCAAAATTGGCCCATCTTAGATATATTTAAATCCTCAGAAATCTTAAAGAAACAAATCTTTTCAAAACTATTTGACCCAAATCACTATTTTTAAAAATACTTATATATATGTATAAAATTACATATATATGTATAAAATTATATATATATATGTATATATATACATATATATATGAATACACCATTTTCAGACACAGCAGAAGGGGGCATCAGATCCCATTACAGATGGTTGTGAGCTACCATGTGGTTGCTGGGGATTGAACTCAGGACATCTGGAATGGCAGTCAATGCTCTTAACCACTGAACCATCTCTCCAGCCCTCCAAAATTATTTTTTAGGAATAGCTTGTCTGTAAGTTTTATGCAGCACTATTCTTATAGGGTTTCCAAGTTCCTATAACATGTGTGAGCTGAGGATCTGTTTCAGAAAGATGTTATGGTGATCATTGTGTGATCTGGGGGGTAAGGACTGGGTAAAATATAAACAAGTAGTATAAAATATTCTTAAAATTTTCAGTAAAGTTAAAGTAGTAAATTATACAATAGAGTCAGAAGTGTAACGAGAGATGATATGTATCGAGGGATTTGTGAACTGGCATCTGAAATGTGTGGATAATCTAACTTTCGTGGTAGAATCAGGCATATGGACATGAAAAAGCAGGATGATGAATCAGGAAGACCAATACTGAGAAAGGCAAGGCCGTGTCATTAGTGTGACTGGGTCTAGGAATGGAGTGCAGGAGGTCAGTGTCTCTGAGTGAGCAAGTGATATGTTTAGAAAAGTAGGTTGGTAGCAATACATGTTAAGTCATAAAGTTTAATTATTTTGTGGAGAAGAAGTAAAGATTTTAGGTACGATGTGAGATTGATATGGTGAAGCCAGCCAAATTATTCAGGATACTAATTAACATAGTTCTTATGAGAGTTGATAAAGACCTGTTAAAATCATAGGAAAGGTTAAATTTCTTTATTCTTGGTCCTGTATCCCTTCTTGTTATAGATGTGTTTTGTTATACTTATATTATTATTTTGAGAATTTACTTTTACACCTTGTTTTCAGTTTTTCAAGCCAAACATATTGAATTTCTCTATGTACATTAATAAATGAATAATGGTAATGGGACAATGGCTTGAATTACATTTTAGATATGTCTGCCCAATTTTGGTACTTTTTATTTTAGCTTTTTATTCAAACTTTAATGTAAAGAACTTGCAAATAAAAATACCACATGCTCATTTTTCAAAGTATTCTTTTTTCTTTGTTACTTCCATCTGCAAATTCTCATTTGATGTTTCAGAAGGCTGACTGCAGAGCAAAATGGAACCTACAAAGTAATAGCTTAGGCTCCTTATTAGGTTAATGACGATTTAATGATTGTATATTATTTGTTGCCCCTTTTACTGATGTATATTATGCACATTAAAATATTCTAGCAGATGTCTAATGAAAAGCTGCAAAGCTTTTTTGACTTATTTACGTACTTTTCTATGGACAGTCAGGATATGCACAAATTATAATTCACTCCCAGCCCTAGATAGGGCACAGGAGCAGATGAACCCTCAGGTCCTTCTTTGGAATTAGAAACTCTTGGGAATGATTTCAGACTTGATTACATTATGGCTGCTTAATGAATGACTCAATCACCCTTGCACCTCTGCATATTACTTGAGTTGGGAAAGGTCAAAATGGAATTGTTTTGAATGGTTTTTAGAAAAACTGTGATAGGAAATATTATGGTTAATTTCCTAAGATTCACTACATAGATTCAGGGCTGCCATGTGGCTGAAGTCCTGTCACAGCACTGCAGCATTTTAATGTTACTCGTTTTATATATGTAAAAGAAACAATGCAGTTTTTATAGTTCTTTTGAATCGGAGCTATGGAGTTTATAGAATTTATTTTTCAGACCTTAAGTGTTATACGCTGCTATTATGCTTTCCATATTTTTTGGTAGCTAGCCCTGACTACTCGAATACCAACTGAAAGTTATCTTGCCATGGTTTACCATGTCAGCCATCAGTAAATTGCCTCCTGACTTTAGAGTTTCCTTTTAAACTTTTTATATTGGTAGGTTTATATTTCTGTTTGGTACAGTCAGTGCATACCAGCTGAGTTTATTGCATCGCCCTGTTCTCTTCTCACCTTTTCTCCAATCAGTAGTAACCAATGCATGTGTCATCACTAATAAGGATGTATGTATTACACCATGGATACTTCTGAAATATGAAAGTGTTTAATCACTTGCCACAGACACACTGTAACACTTGCAAGTTTTATTTGACATCTGTTCCTTTAAACGATTTCACAGAACCCTCTTAATTTTCATGGCCAGCAGTCTGGATTCCTTTTGGTGAAGGTAGAAACTCTCTGGGAAACAGTATTTTTTGGCTTCAACAATACTCTGGTGACTACTGCACTGGAATCCTGACATTTTACGTTACAGGAGAAATGTACCAATAATTCTGTAAGAAAGTAATTCCATTACGCATAGTACTTTTATCCTTACTTTTCAGAGATTCTTCTTTTGAGGTTTTATGTATCACATGAAAACATGGAATTCTTCACTAATTTTGAAAAATACTAATTTATTTGTATAAAAATTAAACCGTCTTTTCAGAAAGTCTTATAAGATGCAGGCTAGTTTATAATACTAGGATTAGGCCACATACAAATTTAGGACTTGTTTTCTGTTGAAATATCAGGAGATTATTACAACAATTTTTATTCTTTTAAATTTTCTTCATATATGAACTTCTTCTTCTTCTTCTTCTTCTTCTTCTTCTTCTTCTTCTTCTTATTATTATTATTATTGGGGGAGAAAAGGTTTATTCAGCTTACAGTTCCGAGTTACAGTCTTCCATTTCAGGAAAGTCAAGGTAGGGACTCAGCTATGAAGCTGATCACTTCATACCTAAAAGCAGAGAGAGAGTAAATGCACCGGTGAAGAACGCCTAACTAGCTTTACATAGTTCAGGGACCAGCCCTTAGAACAGAGTTACCACAGTGGGCTGTGTCTTGCCACATCAATTGACTAAGATCATCTTCAAAGACTAACCCAAGATAGACAGGCCAACACTGAGATCCTTCCTCCAGGTGATGCCATGTTGTGCCAAGTTGATAACTAAATCTACCAAGGGACAGGGAGGGACTTAAACCCTAAAGCCCATGTTCTCAGATAACACATTTAAAATATACAGTCACAACTAAATCACAACTAGAACCCTCCCATTTTCTATTACTATAACAGAATATGAGAAACTAGGTAACGTATAAAGACCAGTATTATTTTAGAAAATATTTTTTCAGTATGTTGAGCCCTATGCACTTTGAGTTTCTGCTTTGTTTTCTGTCAAGTTATTTACTTAAACACCTATGGTAGGCAATAAAGTGCTAAAGGTGAATGCATTAGAAACCATGTCTATAGTGGGGAGACAAAACTAGCCTGTTAGGAATTAAAAGATGTGGTCAGCCCTGGGTTCTCAAAGCTGAAGCTTCTGCATTCTCATTCTCTTGTTGACTGTTTGGCAGAGAAAAGAGTTGTATTCAGGAATATTGGCCTCTGCCCACTCTTCCCTTAATTCATCCAAGAAGCTTGGAATCATATCAAGTATCTTTTCTGACTACAATGATAACAAACCAAAGAAATCAATAACAGGAAGAAAATTGAAAAAAAATCACAAATAGGTGGAAATTGAATAACGTATTCCTGAGCAAGCAATGAGTCAAAGGGAAACAAAGGCTAACAGAGATCTTGAAACGGGTGAAAATGGAAATAAGATCTGGCAAGCTTTACCAGATAGAGCAAGAAAAATGCTAAGAAAAAGCTTATAAATATAAAGAGTTTGGTAAAAAAGAATAAGACGCTGGAATGTAACTCAAGGTAGAGTGTTTGCCACTGGGCCTATCACCCAGCCCCACAAAACCCCAAACCAACAGAAACAAAAGGGAATGATTTCAATTTATTTTTATACCTAAAGATGAAGTTCACAGAAAGAAGAATAAAGTGAAGATTCCAAGTAAATAAAACATGGAAAATTGTAGTTAAATCAGCCAAACTGAGAAATCTTTTTATTTGTATTTATTGTCTTATATTTGATTCTATACAATATATTTGGGTCATATCTTTCCCCCAAATCCTCCCAGATTTTTCCCATCTCATCAGAGCTCATGTTCATTTTTTTTTTTTTAGTTTCTTAAAAATAAAAAAAAACATGAGAACACAAAAACATTCAAAGAAAATAAGGCATAAAACCCCAAATCCATAAAGTCTGTTTTGTGTTGGCCAACTACTTACAAGCTACCTGGAGTATGAAGAAAACTGAATTTCCTTTTACACAAGGTATTACTTGAACATAGATTCATGGGTTTTGCTCATTTTTTCCTTCTTTGCACTAGGATTCTAACTGGTTTAAACTTACATAGGTCTTGTGTATGTTGTAATAGTCACTGTGAATTCWTATATATATATCAATCCTGTTGTGTCTAGAAGACATTGTTTCCTTGGAATCTCCCATCACCTCTGTCTCTTACAATCTTACTATTTCTTCTTCCCTGAACTTTGTTGGGAAAAACTTAATATAAATATCACATTTAAAGCTGAATATTCCAAAGTCTCTCGCTCTTTGCATATTGTCTAGCTTTGGTTTTCTATGTTAATTGCCATCTACTGTAAGCTTCTCTGATGAGGCCTGAGTCTATGGGCATAGAGTCACTTTGTTGCTATGGTCTTTTAGGAAAATAATCATAGTAGGTTTTTCCTTAGGGCCCAGGGCCTGTGACGTTGTAGATTCTTGATCACTTTAGCAATGTTAGATACAGTTTTCATCTTCATGAACTGGGCCGATTTTAAAATATTGATTGGTAACTCCTATAATATTTTGCTGCTATTATACTAGTATATTTTTCAGGCAGGTTATTATTGTAGGTTTCAGGAGTTGTAGCTGGGTGATATTGATGATTATTTTTTCCTCTGGTATTATGCGGAGTACTGTCAAGTACCATGGTTGCTAGTCTTCAGCACCAGCTCAATTTCTCCATTTTCAATTATGTAAGCGCTGTCTTTGGCAATAGAGCCTTCCCAAACTGACATATCATTAGCTGGATAAATATGGGAAATAAAATAAATTTTAAATGCAATGAGACATTTCAATATTTCAGATATTTATAAATTTATGGAAATATAGAGGATTGAACAATCATACATGAAAAAACTTTTTTTTAAAGATTTATTTATTATTATATGTCAGTACACTGTAGCTGTCTTCAAATACACCAGAAGAGGGCGTCAGATCTCATTACGAATGGTTGTGAGCCACCATGAGGTTGCTGGGATTTGAACTCAGGACCTTCGGAAGAGCAGTCGGTGCTCTTAACCGCTGAGCCATCTCTCCAGCCATGAAAAAACTTCTTAATTTAGAATAAATGCACTTCTAGAAGATAAAGCCTACAAAGAATAAGACATTAAGAAGTAGATAATCTATGGAAGTAAGGAGATTGAATCAACATTTAAAACAAAATCCCACAGGGCTGGAGAGATGGTGTAGCAGTTAGGAGTACTTATTCCACTTCTTTTAATTGAATATATTCTTTATTTACATTTCAAATGTTATTCCCATCCTGGTTTACCCCCCTCCCAGAAAAACCCTATCCTATCCTCCCTCCCCCTGCTTCTATAAGGATCTTCCCCCACCCAACCCACTCCCACCTACCCTCCCTTGATTTTCCTATGCTGGGGCATCTATTGCGTTTTCATAGGACCAAGTACCTTTCCTCCCATTGATGGGAAAGGCATTCCTCTGCTACAGTGCAGCTGGAACCATGTGTACCCCTTGGTTGATGGCTTGGTCCCTGGGAGCTCTGGGGGTTCTGGTTGGATGATATTGTTGTTCTTCCTATGAGGCTGCAGCTTCAGCTCCTTTAGTCCTTTCTCTAACTCCTCTGTTGGGGACCCCGCACTCAGTCCAATGGTTGGCTGCTAGCATCTGCCTCCTTATTTGTAAGGCTCTGTCAGAGCCTCTCAGGAGAAAGCACTATCAGGCTCCTTTTGGCAAGCATTTCTTGGCATCCACAATAGTGTTGGGATTTGGCGACTGTTTATAGGATGAATCCCCAGGTTGACAGTCTCTGGATGGCCTTTCCTTCAGTCTCTGCTCTATACTTTATCTCCATAATTGCTCCTGTGAGTATTTTCTTCCCTTTCTCAGAAAAACCGAAGCACCCACACTTTGGTCTTCCTTCTTCTTGAGCTTCATGTGGTCTGTGAATTGAATCTTGTTTATTCTGAGATTTTGGGCTAATATTCACTTATCAGTGAGTGCATACCTAAAGGACAAGAGTTTGTTTCCTACCACCCACATGTAGTATTCCTCAATCAGGGGATCCAATGCCCTCTGCTGGTTTCTGTGGGCAGTCATATACATGGCAAACATTCTCACAAAGAGTACATGCACAAAGCAACTACAACCAAAAACAAACCAACCCCCTAATCTCCCAAGGATGACAAATTATGATTTTCTTACGGAAGAATTATATGTAAATCTTTTTAAAGTTGTCTAAAAATTTGAAGACAAGTTTCCAAACTAATTTGACAGGCCAGATTCTTTACCTATGCAACAATCAGAAAAAGACACCTCAAGAAGACAGTATTGTGAACAAAGAAGCAGACTTTTCAGCTCTGCTAGCACACTAAGTTGATGAACACATTAAAAGGATCATACATGACCAGGTGGAACAAATTAGTGAATGCCATACAAGTTGAAGCTTAGAATTTATGTGCTTATCAAAACAAGGGCAATGAAGCAATTTGGCAAAATTTAGCATGCTTTTATAAAAAAAATCTTAAAAAATGGTTACATGATAAGTGTAGTATAATGAAGACAACATACTTGATAAGGCCACAGCTAATGTTGTATTTCATGGTGAAAAGCCACCCCCCCTTTTTTTGTATAATCAAAGTGCGTGTATGAAAGTGTCATAATGAAACCCATTATTTTGTTCAATTGATACATATGAATAAAATGTAACAAGATCAGTATCAAGACTAGATATAAGCTGAGAAAATTTGTGCTGAGCTGGGATCACTAAAACAAGGACAAGCATCACACAGGGAAAGAATGGCATAGCTGGAGGCATCATGCTTCCTGATTTCACACTATATTACAAAGTTACAGTAATCAAATCATCATATCAGCATAAAACAGAGCTTAGAAATAAAATTATGCCTACCTGATTAACTAGCACACCAAAGTACATCCTCTGGAAAGGCCAGTGTCTTCAGTAAGCAATGTTTGGAAAACTGGATTTGGATATCTAGTTTTTGATTGATACTAAAACAATGCATTGGACTTCTGTTGTATCAAATACAAAAATAGCATGACTTAAGTGAAAAACCATAGACTACAAAGTTTGAAGGAAAAGTGATAGAAAATGTTAAAGATGTGACTCAAAAGCAAAGCACCCACTGTGTGCCCCAACAGAATGCAAGTTAGGATAGTTATTTGGAAAACGGTCTAGGAGTTCTTTAAAAAAACCTGGAGCAACCACATCCTCTATTAATCCCATTTCCTTGTTCTATGTATGGAAAAGTAAATCAGTGTCTCAAACTGTAATGAAACCTTATTTACAATAGTGAAGAGATGGAATTGACCTGTGTCTACTGATGTATGAATGGCTAAAGAAATGTCTATATAACCTAATATCACTCAATGTTAGAAGAAGGAAATCTTGCCATTTATGAAATAGAGCAGATTATGGAAGATAATCTATGTTTCCTCTTGTATGTAGAATATAAACTGTTCCTATTCATTGGAGTGGAACGGCTGCCAGGTGCTGAAGAGCGGGCACTGTTGGGTAAAGAGTGTCAAGTTTCAGTTCTAAGATGGACATGTCTGGGATCCTAACCTTAAATATGATGATTGTAGATAACAGCATTATAGTGTGTGGTTATTTGTTGAAAGAAAATTTAAGTTGTCATAACAGATGCCAATCATTAACCAAGAGAACTGATGGATGCATTAACAAACTTGCTTGTGGTAATAATTTCACAGTGTGCACTTACCTTGTTATATACTTTAAATATATGACGCTCAACTAAGATATAGAAAGGTCCAGTGCATAGTGTTCGCTATCTCATCTGTACCATTTGAGTTTTGTTCACTTCTCTATATTTAGAAGAAAGTGTAAGCCTTTCCTTCTGCTTATGTCTACAGTGTGGACTGAGTTAACTCAGCAGAGGACCTTCAATCTTCAATTTCTTTTCACAAATCTATTAATATAAGTCTTCTTATAGGAGTGTGCACATGTTTTTAGATGTCTTACCAGTGTATCTGCATAGTTGCAGGGCACAGTAGGTGGGCAATGCTTCCTTTTTCTAGATCCAGAATAAAGCAGAAAATACCAGGCAAAGCTGCCTTAAGGGGCTGGAGCAGGTGACACAGTCTGTGTGCGTCTAATTCAAAGCCAACGAATCTGCTCCCTACATGTGGAAGGCCCGAGAGTGAGTCGGAGCACATTGCTGCTCTGGCTGTTAAAACCTTTACCTCCATAATTACCATTCAAACCAACACCAGTGGTTCTGGAAGCCCAGGGTTTGCTTATCGGGCTGCAGCTCCTTCACATTACCACAGCCAACTGGTACATCCTTGATCTTTACAGCTAGAGTTTATTTCATTTAAAGGCTTTAGTTAAACATTTATTTCATGTTTATTCCTACCTGTTTAAAATTATCTGTGCAATGAAAATGCTTGTAAGTCCATAGGAATTTGTCTTTGAATTTACAAAGGGATGGATTACAGATCTCGTGTTTGGGACTAGCTCTGTACCTGATGGGAGATGCCTTATACAAAGACACTGGAGGAAACTTAGCCTCTGGTCTGGCATGCTGATACTGTTCCAGGTACACATCACTTGGACAGCAGACGACATGTCTATTATGGTCACTTTTCTGGGACAAAGGAGTAAATGAAATCCCAGAAACAGCTTTTGTCTCTGGGGGTGTATTATGAGAAGGCCTGTGTGTGAGTGTGTGACTTGGTATCTGTGTGTGTTTCTAGTGCCTTTTTTTCAGTTCTTTTTCTGTTTGTTTGGTCCTATTCTGGTTTCTTTATGTTTACTTTATTTTGTTTTTCTAGATGTCTGCTTGTATCCTAATGAGAGAGGGCCAGAAAAATTATGGATTTGGTGGTGAGGAAGTGGGAAGGATCTGAGAGGAGTTGGGGAAGGGGAAACTGTTATGGGAATATATTGTTTTAAAAATCTATTTTTAATATAAATGAGGTCTATGATATTTCACACAGTTAAGGCATATCATAAAAATATCTCTCTGTTTCAATAGAGCTGTATCAGAGAACTTATAGGTATGAAAGATTTATTACTGGCATTATTTTTGAGATGAATATAATTAAAATGTGGATTAAAGTTTTAAAAAATCAAATAATAATAATAATAGATTATATTAGAAATGGTTCAAATAATTAAATAATGAGTGAAATTTTCATTAGGCCATTCCTAAATATTGATTTTGGGAACTTGATAGTTGTACCTCTTTCTAAAATGAAGAAAGAAATAACCCAAACATTTAGTTTCTAATAATTTAATTTTAAATTAGTATTAGCTTTCCAATCACTTGTAGCATAATGAGTTTATTTACTACACACTTTCAAATTCAATACTATTTTTACTTTAAAATATTTTCTCTGGACTGGTGATACACTTCGCAGTGGTAGAATGCTTGCCTATCATGAGCAATGATCTGAATTCCATACCTAGCATCTTACACTAAAAAATTAGGGTAGGAGGGGAAAAAGTTGGAAGGAAGGAGGAAGGGAGGCAAGGAGGGAAGGAGGCAAGGAGGGAAGGAGAGAGAATGCTTCTTCTTTTGATTATTTTTTAAATTACTTTTATTTATTTATTATTTATTTTTTATGATTCAGTTGTTGTCCCCCTCCTGGTCTGACTTCCCACTCTTCCTCATCACATTCCTCCTCACCACTGTCTCCAGGAGAATGTCTCCAACCCCCCTTCCCCTTCGCCCCCCACATAGGTAGATCTATTTCCAGTTTTCCAAGGAACCTTCAGATTGGTTTCCAGAGTGGTTGTACATGTTTGCAATCCCACCAGCAATGGTGGAACGTTCCTCTTTCTACACATTCTCACCAACATGTTCTTATGATCTTAGCCATTCTGCTTGGTATGATGTGGAATCTCAGGGTCATTTTGGATTTACATTTCTCTGATGACTGAGAACTTTGAATATTTCTTTAGGTGTTTCTCAGACTTTTGAGATTCCTCTGTTGTGAATTCTCTGTTTAGCTCTATACCCAATTTTTTGTGTTTTTGGAGGTTAGCTTTTTGAGTTCTTTATACATTTTGGTTATATCCCTTCTATCAGATGTGGTGTTATTGAAGAATTTTTTTCCTAATCTGTAGGTTGCCGATTTATCCTATTGACAGTGTTGCCTTACAGAAGCTTTTCAGTTTCATGAGGTCACATTTATCAATTTTTGATCTTAGAGCCTGAGCCATTGTAATTCTGTTTTGGAAGTTTCCCCTGTGCCAATGAGTTTGAGGCTCTTTCCCACTTTCTCTTCTATTAGATTTACTGTATCTGGTTTCATGTGGACGTCCTCAGTCCACTTGGACTTGAGCTTTGTGCAAGGTGACAAATATGGGTGTATTTTCATTTTTCTACATACAGACCAGTTGGCCTGTACCATTTCTTGAAGGTGCTTTCTTTTTTTCCCATTGTATATTTTTTGGCTTCTTTGTCAAAAATCAAGTGACTATAAATGTGTGGGTTTATTTCTGGATTTTAAATTCTATTTAATTGATCATCCCGTCTGTCTCTGTACCAATTACATACAGTTTTTATCACTGTTGCTCTGTAGTACAGCTTGGTCAGGGGTGGTTATTCCCCCATAAGTCCTTTTATTGTTGAGAGTTGTTTTCACGATACTGGGGTTTTTTTTTTCCAGATGGAATTGAAAATTTCTCTTTCTATGCATGTGAAGATTTGTGTTGAAATTGTGCTGGGGATTGCTTTGAATGTGTAGTTTGCTTTGGTAGAATGGCCATATTTACTATGTTAATCCTACTAATCAATGAGCATGGAAGATCTTTCTATCTTCTGAGGTCTTCTTCAATTTCTTTCTTGAGACACTTGAAGCTTTTGTCATACATATCTTTCACTTGTATGGTTATAGTTACCCCAAGATATTTTATATTATTTGTGACTATTAGGAAGGGTGTTGCTTCCATATTTTCTTTCTCAGCCTGTTTATAATTTATATAAAGGAAGGGTTTGGGTTAGTTTTATATCCAGCCACATTGCTGAAGTTTTTTTTAATCAGCTGTAGAACTTCTCTGGTAGAATTTTTGAAGTTGCTAATGTGTACTATCATATCATCTGCAAATAGTGAGATGTTGACTTCTTATTTGCCAATTTGTATCCCATTGATCTCCCTTAATTATCTTATTGCTCTAGTTAGAACTTTGTATACTATTTTGAACAGGTATGGGGAGAGTGAGCAGCCTTGTCTTGTCCCTGATTTTAGTGGGATTGCTTCAAGTATCTCTCCATTCAATTTGATATTGCTGTTGGTTTGCTGTATATTGCTTTTTATTATGTTTAGGTATGGGCCTTGAATTTCTGATCTCTCCAATACGTTTAACATGAAGGGGTGTTGTATTTTGTCAAATGCTTTTTCAGCATCTAATAAGATAGTCATATGAATTTTTTCTTTGAGTTTGTTTACATAGTGTATTATGTTAATGGATTTTCTTATGTTGAACCAACCTTGCATCCCTGGGATGAAGCTTATTTGATCATAAGAGAATTGAGAATGATGGTTTTGATGTGTTCTTGGATTTAGCTTGCTAGAAGTTAAATTGAGTATTTTTGCATCAATATTCATAAGTGAAATGGTCTGAAGTTCTCTTTCTGTGTTGTGTTGTTGTGTGGTTTAGATATGAGAGTAACTGTGGCTTAATAAACTGAATTAGGTAGTGTTCCTTCTGTTTCTATTTTATGGAATAGTTTGAAGAGTGTTGGTATTAGGTTGCCTTTGATGGTCTGATGGTCTGTTAGAATTTTATGCTACATCTATCTGACCCTGGCCTTTTTTGTTTTGTTTTGTTGAAGGGTTTTTAGTGACTTCTTTCATTACCTTTGGGGATATGGGACTGTTTACATAGTTTAACTGCTCTTGATTTAACTTTGGTATGTGGTATCTGTCTAGAAAACTATCCATTTCATCTAGATTTTCCAGTTCTGTTAAGTATACGCTTTTGTAGTAGGATCTGATTTTTTTAAATTTCCTGAGTTTCGGTTATTAAGCTTCTCTTTTTATTTCTAATTTTGTTAATTTGGATTCTATCTCTGTGCCCTTAAGTTAGTTTAGCTAGGGTTTCATCTATCCTGTTGATTTTCTCAAAGAACCAGATTTTGTTTTTGTTGATTCTTTGTATCGTTCTCTTTGTTTCTGTTTGGTTGATTTCCACCCTGAGTTTGACTATTACCTGCCCTCTACTCCTCTTACATGTGTTTGTTTCTTTTTGTTCTAGTGCTCAGGTGTGCTGTTAAGTTGCTAGTGTAGGATCTCTAGGATCTCTGCAGTCTCTTTACCAGGACACTTAATGTTATGACTTTTCCTCTTTGCACTGCTTTCATTGTGCCCCATAAGTTTGGGTATGCTATACTTTCATTTTAATTGAATTCCAGGAAGTCTTTAATTTCCTTCCTTCCTT
>BDUI01001139.1:34735-45119 GCA_002335545.1 Apodemus speciosus
AGAGAGAGAGAGAGAGAGAGAGAGAGAGAGAGGAAAACAAATACAAATAAATCAAAACCACACACACACACACACACACACACACACACACACACACACCAGCCACCACAGCTGTTTTTCTGGTTTTTGTTTACTTTGGAACACAGATAGTTGCAACTGCCAGCACATGTCCCCACTAAGCTCCTCAGAAAGAAGAACCAAATGTCTCTTCCTTTGAACCCCTTCAATGTGCTTTTTAAAGGCATGTGACCTTTAGATCCTGTAGAAAGGTTTCCATCCCATTGCACCTTCCTAGCAACCTTAGGACTAAAGTAACAGAAGTTACTACCCTCTTCTTGCAATCATGAAAGTGCGGCCGAGCTGCAGAAACTTATCTATCCAAGGACTCCCATGTATGACTGATACAGCAAGGCCAGAACCAGACCTTCAGAAAGCAAGGTAGAGGCCAGCAAAACCATAGACTGTGCAAGAAAATAGTTCCCTGATAGTTCTGGCCTGCAGCTGTTCAGCCGCAACAGCTGCTTTACAAGTGGGCAAAGGAAGCCAAATTGGAGGAGGGGGCAGTTTCCCAAAGCAGCTGAGGGTGTCGTGGCCAGAGTGCCTACAATTCCCTTTCAGACTTGTGCCCTCCCCTTTCCCCATTCCCCCTCTCTCCCTCCCATTAGCTCTAATAGCACTTCAGTTCTCTGGGGGAAAACTGACCTCATCTCTTTGTGTTGGGGGGTAGGGGGTTGCAGACAGGTGGTGTTCAGAATGTCCCAACCCCCAACCTCCAACCCCACATCTAGGCCTCCAACTTTAAATGAATAGATCTCATATTACCAAGAGACTGTTGTTTATTCTCAGCTGTGCAGGCTCTCCTTTCCTATTGACACAAGACACCCAACACCTGTCCACTACTCCTGGAGACTCGCAATGACTTAGTCTATTATGCAGAAAACCTAACTAGCAGCTTTGAGATAGACATCTCCTGAGCACACATTTAGATGTGTGAGCTGTGAAAACATGCGGTCACCCACCACCAGCCCAACAGGCAAAGCCTGCCCCGCACTGCATTCACCAAAACGCGTGGGCAAGAGCGGACTAGGAATGTGTGAATGGAGTTTGCAGCTTGCGGGAGAGCTGGAGGTGTGCACAGCAACGTAGCAGCAGGTGCTGTGACACGGGCAGATATGTCCCTCTTTTGATCAGTGAGCACTTTGTGCAAAGGGCAGTGTGAGGGACTCATGTTCAGTGACAAACATTTACCCAAGGTTAAGCCTGGTTAAAGACTGGAATGCATGGTCAAGAAGTGGGGAGTGGCTTCCTCCTTAGGCCTTTAGAAGGTAACTGGAGCCTGGTTAGAGGCCGTGGAAGAAAACAGATTGTCCTTGAAGGCCCATAGCCATCCTACCAGCCCTAGTATCTGAGGCTCAGGTTTTCAAATTTAAAACAAAAGCAACTTGGCAGGCACTTGGCTCATTCCTATAATCCCAATTCCAGGCTCCCTGGGGAGGCTGAAACAGGAGAATTCATAGTTCCGGTCCAGCCTGACCTATATAGCAAGATCCTATCTCAAGAATTAAATTAATTGAAATCACTGATTGGCTTACGACCCAAACAAAAATTTGTCTGAACCGACTGTTCTTGGCTGTAGGGCTGTTGATCACTGACTTCCCCGAGGTCTACAAACCGCTCCACCACCTTGCCCAGGGAACTAGAAACATGAGACCAATCAGGCAGGTAGTGGTGAGGCAGGAACAAGGTGTAACGGGTATGAGGATAAGAGGGAAAATGGGGAGACTCACTTGAGTCCACTTTTCATATGTGTCTTCTCTTTTCTGGAGTCTCCCTTGGCCTCCTCTCCTTGGAGGAGCTAAGCGCTTAGGAAGAGTAGGGAAAGGGCAGACACAGTTCCGTGTGTAATGTTGCATGCCACCAAACCTGACGGGCCACCCGAGTTCTTGTGTTCTAACCCCGGAACCTACAGAGTAGCAGGAGAGAGCTTCTTCCTCCAAGCTGTCTTCTGACATCCATGTGCTCAACACATACAGAAGCACTCACATGTGCAAATAAGTAAATGATTTCTGTTTTGTTGTTGTTGTTGTTGTTGTTGTTGTTGTTGTTTGTTTTTAAAGTAAGAAAGAACTATGCTAAATGTATGAAGCAGGGGAAGGAGAGTAGACTAGGAAGCCAACTCTTGCTAAACACAATCTAAGTAAACCACAGCTGACCAGCCACCACATCTAGCCCCTCCTGAGGAAAAAGAAGAGCATTCTCCAAGATCTGGATGGAAATTCTTCCATCCGGGGAGTGCTCTCAGCCTTGGGGAATGAGCGAACTTGGCAGAGAGGTTTGCTTCCACCAGCCTTCACCAGAGCTGTGATCTCTAATGTCACYTGGTCATCCTGGGAGAAGGGCAGCCACCAGATAAGCCCTCTGGTTTTCACGGCTCTTCAGAGAACGTTTTGCATAACATTTGGCTGTCCTTGCCTGTAATATCAAAGCACAAACAAATGCCATCCCCTCTTGTCTCTTAAGTCTTGCAAGGACGAATCTTTGTGCAAGGCAGGGCTGGCAATAACTTCCTAAGGTCACCCCATCTACCCTTGGCTGGTCATGCCAAGCCAGGCTGTATGTAAGTAATTCAGCCACACTCCTCAAAAGCAACACAGAACACCCCCTCAGGAACACTGAGTTAAGCCATGCTAGTAAAGACTTTTTTTTAAGTCACTCATTATCAGATTGGATATTGTCCTTTCCCACCTGTGTACTCAAGATTTTGAGTAGCAACTTTCTCCCAGCATGCTCATGAACTCTGGAATCACGGCAACTACAAAGAACAGAACTTGGCAAGTGATAAGCACTCTGTTACCCCAGCCTTTGTTGTGTCTGATTGCATGTATCATTCCCTTGTTAGGAGCCAGGACTATTCATGTTGATCTTCCACTTAGTTCAATTTGACAAGTAACGGTTAAATTAGAGCACCACGTACACTCCTTGCTGAGTGCTGGAGACAGAGYAAGAGAAACCCCACACAGTTTATGCGCTGGGGTACACTGGCCAGCAAGTCTGAGTGAATCATATGGACAGATTAGAATACTTGAACCAGAGGGAAATAGGAAGTCCATACAGGACACATGGAGGAAATGGTATGTCAGACTCAGGGAGTAAGGAGCTAGGGTGTGGAGTTGAACCCCTGTGATCGTAGCCCTCGGAAGGCTGGGGAAGAACTGCTGTGTGCTGAGGGCCAACTCTAGCTAGTGACTTCTAAGCCACTTGAGCTACAGAATGAGACTTTGTCTTAAGAAACAAATCTCAAGAATAAAATAAACAGAGCAAAGTAAGACAGTAAGAATTTGAGTAATGAAACTACTGAGGAGTGAAAATGGTGTTTTATAAAATAGGGAGGTAGGTTAGAACAGATGAACCGAGTCCTAGGAGAGGAAGGGAGACGGACATAGTGAGTGCTGATATTTGACTTCATTCTTTAAACAAGAGGATGCCACTTAAATAGCTCTTGATTTTGTTTGATTTTTTTCTTTTTTGATGATTACTATTCCGCTTTGTGTGTGTGTGTGTGTGTGTGTGTGTGTGTGTGTGTGTGTGTGTGTGTGNTGTGTGTGTGTGTGTGTGTAAGACGTCAGAGACACAGATGCAAGCAAACCAAGAATGGGCCATGTCTTGGAAGTCACGTGAAGGAGAGAATCAACATCGCTTATCTGGCTATGGCAAGCCAGACACCATGTGAAGCTTCTCACACTCAAAGCCCAGTGGGGTGCTCCCAGCCACCCTAGAAAATGGCTCTCAAAATCCCCACATTAAGCCAGAGGTTTATACAGGGTTACATGCCAGAGTCCACATGACTCTCGAGCGGGGGATGGGGCTAGATTTAAGGTGGGATCTCTCTGCAGCTCATGCTTTTTATTCCCAGAAGACTGAGACCGTTACTCTACCTTTGATAATTAGGTCTCTTGTGACCTCTGAGGCAACAACCACCCGTGAAGAGGCAAGAAACRATATTGTCATTGGTTAAGAGGGTAAATACAGAAGGGTAAACGGCAAGCCTGCATAATTAGGTCGTCCTTTCAAGAAATGGGTCAGAGACAGTCATTCATTTTCAAAGCATTCTTTTAGTCAGTGTTTGTTTGTTTGTTTGTTTGTTTGATAAGAAGATCTTGCTGTGTAGCAGGCCTTGACTTCACACCCTCCTTCTTTAATCTCTTCTAGGGCCTGAGGTTACATTGTGAGAAATTCTGTGTATGGGGCGGAGGGTTGTCATGGTTTGTGTTTGGCTGTTGCTTCCCATTTAATTTGTGTGTGCTTTATTGCTGAGAGATGCCGTGTTTCAAAGGAACAAAATGT
Organism: Apodemus speciosus; assembly: GCA_002335545.1. Classification (NCBI taxonomy): domain Eukaryota; kingdom Metazoa; phylum Chordata; class Mammalia; order Rodentia; family Muridae; genus Apodemus; species Apodemus speciosus. The sequence goes on from BDUI01001139.1 coordinate 39,080, forward strand.
GACTGCATGATTATGCCATTTAAGATGGAGTTCTTCTTAAACCCACTAAGAAAATTGAAGCCTGGCGGTGTACCTGGTAATATAACAAATCAATCAAAAAAAAAAAAGCATTTAATATTCCCAGATTCTCAGCACATCTAATAGTAGGTACTGTAAAGAGTTTCCAAAAGTTTGTATAGGAAAGTACTCATGTCTTCCTAAAAATATTTCTTTTGAAAGCTCGTCACAGATGACTCTGGCTTTAGCCGCTTCAGATCTGGAGGAGGGTCGGGGGAGAGAGGGAGGTAAAACACCAGTCTCAAAAGACCAATTTGAAAGGAAAAATGTACTTGGATAGAAATATGTGGCTAATGTTGTGTGAACTCACGGCAGAAAGATCCYGAGGCAAAGAAGATTAAACCAGAGCTGCAGGTTACCAGAGGAGATTTCCAGGTAAAATGAAGAGATGCGTTTCCAGGAAAGACAACCAGGCACGCTCTAGATTTTAAAAGAACAGCGTCTGTGGCATGTGACGATGTCTTCAGCTTCATGAGGGTTGAAGGGAAGACACTAAGCACTATATTTTCATGATGCTAAAAAAGCCCAGAGGTGAGAYAGGGGTTTGAARCCATTCTCCTGATCACAGGATCCCAGGACAGTGGGACAGAGGTGCCAGTGACCTCCCTCAGCCACCACTTCATTGTCCTTGCTTATTTTGTTCAATAGAAAACCAAGGCATAGAGAGAGGATGTTCTACTAAAGCACATACAAAGCTAAGCTTCACACATAGAGGGTTTTGCAAGCCCCTTGAAATTAGATGTCAGAGCTACAAGGTTAACTCGTTCAAAGAGAAGGCTCTTAAGCTGTAGGGAACGGTTCCTTTAAAGCAACTGAGCAACCAACCCTTTTTGTTCACGGGCACTCAAGCTGGTCCTTTACCCATAAATCAGAAAACAGTCGCTCTTCACAGGTAAGCCAGCCAAGACCTGGGACTACTTGGGTGTCATGATGCTTCAACCGCTGGTAGAGTCGAACAGACCTTTCCCAGTGCTTTATCCTGAGATGGGACACTGAAACCAGACAAGTAAATCCAGAGACAGGCACCTGACTTGCTCTGCTGGCACACGATGCTACATCTGCCAAACGCCAGGGACACTTGTCTTTACATACTAAGGCCAAGGCAAAAAGAAAAAAGAAAAAAGTCACTTCRTTACAACACAGGAAGAGAGCTGGGCTCAACAGACGATTTCCACCGTAGGCTTTCGTAACCCAACCCTGGACTCGGTTCCGACAACACTCTGACTCATATCTCTTTCGGCAAGCCCCAAAGCTAGAGGGAGTATATGAAAAGAATTCATTCTGCTGCAGGTCTGCATTGGCTGTGGCCCTCTCTGCCTGTTTCTYCTTTTCAGGAATACTCCCTCTACATCCACTTTGGCTGTTCTCTGTCCCAAAGGCAAGCATCATGGTTGCCTCCCAAGTCCTCTCCTGGCAGTTAGGACTCCCGGTCTGAAACAGAGACTTGGGAAGGTGAACACTGGAGTCACTGCTGTAACTCTCAGACTCTCCAAACTGGAAAAGAACTGCTTTAAGCGATAAGTGGCCTGTGAACGGAGAGTTGAGTCGGATGCAGTCCCGAAGGATTGCCACAGTCTGAAAGTGTAGGGCCAGTCTGAGCAATAGGGGGAAAACAAAAAWCAACAACAAAAACAAAAMAAAAAAAACAAAAGCAAACAAACAAACACACCAGAAACAGGAAAAGTAACGGGCGAACGAGATAGATTTAAAAACATTTTGCTTACTGGGGAAAACAATCGCCATGGGAGATTGCTTGTGAGAAACGCACACGGCCGCCCTAGTCCACGCAACCACAAGAGAAGTTGTGTTAAATTGTTTTCAATACAAAATATGTTTTAAAAAAGAATTTATTAAATTGCTCATTTGGATAGGTGAAAGTTTCGGTTAGCAACCTGAGTTAAACACAGGGCTTGTGAAGGACTCTATTGAATAACACAGTCTACACTTTAAGGGAACTAATCACTGGATGGAGCCTGAACTTGGGACTATGTATCCAAGATAAAGGAAACCTCACTTCCTAGTCCCTTACCCACTCTCTAAATGAAGCAAGTACTTGGGAGAGGTTCATTCTGTCCACATAGTTGGAATTTTTCTTTTCTTTTTTGTTCTTTATTTGAGACATATGTTCACTGTGAAGCCCTGGCTGGATTAGGTAGACTTCACTATGTAGACCAGGCTGGTCTGGAATGCACAGAGATCAGCCTGCTTCTGCCACCTGAGGGCTCAACGCTACCACACCCGGCACAGTTAAATAAAGCTCAGTGCTACCACACCCAGCACAGTTGGGCACTTTTATGAACAGACTTTCCTTAGAGGATACAATCTTAGTCCTAGAAGGAATGCTAGAGATTTCCCGCAATGTTCACCCTCCTCCCATCCAGCCTCACAGATTCCTGGTGAGAAACGTAGGCGTGGTCACAAAGCTGAGGCTGCAAACTTTTGTGTGTCCATCAAACATCTTTGGCTCAAACTCTACCTTAGATACTTCCAGCACTGCCTTCTGAAGTAGTAGYTTTTACTTCAAAGACAACTTTAAAACAAATTGCACACAAGAGTCCCCAGCAGTCAGGCAGTTACACTAATTCCCCTAAGAGCCCACAGAGAGCAAGGAGTAAACCAAACTCCAAACACTGTGGAGAGCTAATCCCAATGTTCAAATGTTTCACTTTGCACAAAAGATCTAACAGGACGATTATCTGCTTTCAGGAAGATTCCTTACTTGCATGAATGGAGTGCCTTTATGTAGGAAATACTCCTAATGCATTTTATTTTATTTTATTTTATTTTTACTTTTTTTGGGTGGGTACTGGGAGGTCACAGGTCATAGAATTAGTTCTCTCTCCACTCTGTGAGTTCAGGCTTGGCAGAAAGTGCCTTTGCCCAGTGAGCCACCTCTCTGTCCCCCCCCCCATTCACTTTAAATATTAGTTGATATTATATTATCATGCATATACGTATATTAAATATCGCACAAGTCTTCAGGAACAGTATTACTTAATAAAAGTCATCAATCAATTACTAACTGACATGTTCTACCCTGTGAGTTTAAAGTAAACGTGGGACACTTAGGTCCACCAGATATAGGTTAGAAATATTTCACTGTCCTAAAAATATTTAGACTCACCTACAGATTTTTGATCCAAACATTGTATAGTCACACTTAAGCCACATTAACACATCTATGAGTTAAATGTCATTCCCCCCCACCCCCGACACACACACCACCCCATTTTTAAGATAAGGAAACTGAGGCCTGGGGAAATTAAGACCTTTATTATCAAGATGTGATTCAAATCTAAGTATTCTCAGCCCAAGCCGCTATTTTCTTCCCACCCTTGTCAATCTGTTTCCATGTTATAAAATCTGTATTCCCAGCTGCTATTTGAGCTGGTTCTCCTTGCCATTTATTTTTGTGAATATTTTTCCAACTTGGTAAACAAATGAATATTTAGAGTTGTAATTCTACAAATGGATACGTGCTGTTCTCCTGTTCAATCTAGTCAGCGTCTATCAGTTCCTTCAATAAAAACAGACCGCGCAATGTTAATATTAGTTTCTCCAAGCATTCATATCGAATTCTGAATATTTCTGAAAAAAAAAAAAATGGACAGCCCCAAATACCCTGCAGAACTCTCAACAGAATTTCAGAACTTTGTAGCAATAAGAAGTAATTTTTATGCCATATTCGGACCACATAAGCAACTTCCTTTGTCACTAATTATGTAAAYGTAAGCCTAATTGTGTCACCAACACCTCTTACCTGTTGCGAAGTTTACCCATAGGTCTGCAGTGAAATACAGGGCTGGATGAGTCCTGCCTTTCACAGTCTCTGCTATTGAAAGGTTTGCCAACTGAACACTCTACAGAGAGGACTCCAAATGCAGCCAGGAGAAATCCTCGCTTTAAGTGAAGCCTGCTATCTTCCTCTGGAATGACTTAGTAAACACTACAAGACCTTTAAACATCGCTTCTCTGCGGCCTTCTGATTTGGCTTCCAGGTAGATAACCTCTTTCCGGTAGTCTGACAGTGGCTTCAATCTTGATAGTCAGAGCAAAGTCTCCTTTCTTGAAAGCTTATTCACATGATCTCATTCCATGCAAGTGTGCCTTCTCTGCGGGCTGGACCTTGGACTTTGGACCCTAGAGCCTGGACATTAGGTTCTAATCCACAGCATGAGGAAATTCCCCAGTTTGACTCCTGTCCTGTGTGAGCAGCAGGCTCACCAGGATGCTAACTACCTAGGCTCCTGTCTTGCTTCCTTCTACCCTGCCTACCACCCAAACAGAGAAATCCCCCTCCTTCCTTCAGGAACCAGACGTTATTGTCAATGAAAAGTAGTGAAACCCCACCCACAGAGACCCTACCTGTGAGACTCCACCCTGTGGAGTGTAGACGGAGCCTGCCGGAAACTGTCTCACTATAGGGTTGTGATGGGTGACCTCTGGACCACTTTTTAGGTCTAAGGTTCTACACCATTCCACAAGTCAGAAGGTTCTATCACAAGTCCCTGCCTGCCTTTGTTCCTCCAGCTGGCCTTCTCTATCAGAATCAAATCACCATAGTATAAAATCATCTCAAAGCAATCAATCCGATGATACCTCTTCTCACCCCACCGTTAGCTATACCTTGTATCATGGTTTGTATTGTTTTGTGATATTCAGGATCCCGACCTTGGGACCCATCCCTCAGACTCAGACTCCAGAAAGCACTGCCCTCAAGCTGTACCTCCGGCTCTGTCTGAGCGTGGCACTGCGTATTTCTCACCTCCATTACACCATAGCTGCATGTGAGCAGGATTTTGGTTCCATTTCTTTCTTAGTCTGTGACAGGAGAACCAACTGCTTCAATCCTAGCATTATGAAGAAACGAAGGCAGGGTCTGCAAGGGGGATGGGAATTAAAGTTGGGAGCATTAAAGAAGTGCCCAGAGTTGTTATTCCTTTGACTCATACTCTAGAGAGTGCTCTTATATGGCAAATCCCTTTCAGAGAGAAGAACATGGAATATATCGGGTGCCTGGGCCCTGCCGTTCCTCCAGGAGCAGCTCTGACTGTGGTCACGGTTTTGGTTTCCTTTGGATTGCAGAGCCTTCCACAGCCTCCACTATGTAGGAGGTCTCAGGAGGCGAGCCCTCAGACCAGAATGCTCTTTGACCAGAACACTCATTTCTGATTAACTAAGAGCTTGAGTTTCTCAGGTGAGGGCGTTTGGACTGCGGATCTTCCGGAGCAATCAAAGGAAGGGATGGAATGTGCCGGGAAGCAGCTGCTTGGTTCTCCACTCTTAAGGAAACTTCCCGAACTGAACAAACGAACTGCATTCYCGTATCGATAAGGAGCCCTACTTATCTTGTCTGAGAGATGGGATGTCATCCCAGTGTCTCCCAGATGTCTCCAGATATCAACTATCCCGAACTCCCCACTAGGAAGTCAAGATATGGGGCTCCCAGCCTCCCAGACACCACCTGACTCTTCCCCAGTTCCTGATGCTAACAAGTCCTGCCCTAAAGCACACATTAAGCCACCACTGGAATCTCCCTGAGTGTTTGCTTACTTGACTTTCCAAATAGCAAAGTGCCTTCAAAGAGCCCAGTCTCCACATTTTATAGATRAGGCAGGCCTTTGGATGGGACTCGAAGGCTGTCTTTGTGGCTTCGTTTGGACTTCATTTCAAAGATGGGGTTCGTCTGTTGATGATCAAGCTGTGCCCTGAAACACARTGCTGCATGCCTTCCAAASCRTAAGTAARCTTCGATTTAAGTAGAGTCTGAAATGTACAGAAGTCTTGYGCCTTTAACAGCCAAACCGCTTCATCTTGCCTGCTTCTCCTTTACTGKCAGAGCCCCCCTCATGTCCTACRGCAGGACGACATCATCAAAGTGACTGGCTTTCCGTTTCACTAAGAACCTTGAGGAGTTTGGTGTTTGAAGACAATTTGGGGAACAATTTGCTCGTTGTCTAAGAACAACATCAGAAGAACATGA
>BDUI01001139.1:89299-102041 GCA_002335545.1 Apodemus speciosus
ATGATGCAGACTGATGACTGTCCAAGGTTGGCAAGATGGTGGGATGTGGAGAAGCTGTTAACATGCGCAGGACTTATATTGGGGTATGAAATAGTCTGAAAATTATTGTGATGATGATTGTACAACTCTGTGAATATGCTAAGAAATAGGGATCACTGGGTTGTACACTTCAAAGTGAGCAAATTGTATGGCTTGTGAAATACAGTTCAGGAGAACTATAACTGAAATAGATGACACAAAACTGCAGCACACTGATTCTGCCTCTATAGAATCTTCTGATGTTGGCATCATGGCTTCTGCATCCATGTACATGAATATGTATGCACACACATCCACGCATTTTATCAGTGCGAGGGGCACCTCTTTACAGTTTTCAACTTGTGCGAGTGCCTCCTTTGGGTCTTCCTAGTCCTGGCCCTGAAGTATGGTAACATACTGCTATAGTTTGCATCTGGACCATCTCCCCAAAGGGACATGGGTTAAAGAATTATCCTTTATCTGGGTTCTGTTGGGAGGTGATGAAAGCTTCCAGAGGCATAGTGTAGTGGCAAGTCTTCTAGTCTTTGGTAGAATGCCCTTGAAAGGGAGTGGGACCCCATCTGCTCCCCGCTTTGTCCTTTTGACCTCCCGGTTATGAAGTAAACAGCTTTGCTCTTCTGCAAACTCCCACCATGGTGTTCTAACTCACCGCAGGCCCAAAATCAACATGAATAATTGACTATGGACTGAAGGTATTAGTACCAAGAGCCAAAGTAAACCATGTGTCTTCTTGATAAGCTGATTATCTCAGGTATGTTACGAAAATAGAAGCAGATGAGTACAGTCGTGACAAGGAGCGGTCCCTGACATGAAGGGACTTCCTTCACTCCTCTGCCCCACTCCTGCCTTTTCTCACCTCAGATGTCAATCACGTGGCTTACCATGAAATCCCCTGACCTTTCGTGTACATTTCCCCACTGGCTTTTAGAATGCACATGTGTGCATGTGTGTGCGTCTATGTGTATGTGTATGTGTATGTGTGTGTGTGTGTGCATGTGCAAAAATGAAAAAAAAAAGAAGAAAAGAGAGTATATTCTACAACTTTAAGACCAGCGAGTGTGAAATGGGTCCTTAGGAAACTTGTAGAATCTCGAAACATGGCACTACGAAGCATTTCAAAAGCAAAGCTGTTACCAATAGCAGCCAGTAAGGTGGTACAGGACCCAAGGAATGGCAAATGAATCCTACTGCTGTTTTTTTAAAACACAGTTATTAGACCATGATAAGAGACTGGGGAATTGCCAGACATAATGTATTCCAGCACTGCATCTAGCAGGTTCTGTGTATCACTATAAACACGAATGTCGGCGGAAAGATTTCCATATAAGGAAAAGTCATAGCAATGTGATTGACGGCACATACTCATGTAGCTCCGTATACAACAGAATAGTTGAAATAAGTTCTAAATTCTAAGTGTCTGAAAGGGCTCTGCTGTATAGTTGCACTTGGACTATGATCAGGTCTTGAGAGTTCTGTTTTAAGGGGACACCAGGTAAACAAGAGGACAGTCAGGATAGACGGCTGGCTCAATCGATCACGAAACTCTTTATTTTGTAGACAAGTTCTCATTGTATATCCCAAGCTAACCTGAAACTCATGATGTAGCCCAGGCTCACCTCTGTTTCAGCTAAAGGCTTGGATTATAGACAAGAGTCACCGCACCCTTTGACAACACTTTTTCGGATGGGGTGAGGGGAAGAGGAACAGAAGGGCTGAGGAGACGATTCAGTCAGTAAAGCTCTAGGCATGCAAACATAAGGAACGGAAGTTTAGATCTCTGGCACTCACACTGTGGCAAGGTCCACTTATAATTTCCACCACCAGAGTGGCAGAGACAGGAGGACCCCTGAGGCCTGCTAGCCAGCTACTTTAACTCAATTTAACTCTCAATTGTGAGAGACCTTGTCTCAAAAACAAAACAAAACAAAAATAATGTCGACCTCCACAAGCACGACCACACCCAAGTATAGGTGCTCCCCCAAAATGGACAGGTTCTTCGATGTATGGTTGTAAATCCTTATGAGAAGTGTGGTGGTCACTTTTAAACAGGTGAAAGAACTGAAAGGGAAGGGGTGTGAAGTCAGCTACATGCTACCCACAAGGGCAGAGAGAAAGCCGGACGCAAGAGGTTATTTGAAAACATAAATAACATCAGCTCCAAAAGTAAAGTGTCCGTCCCCACAGCCCAAGCTGTTCTACAATCCAATGGCCTGCCTTGCAAGGTTAGGGAAGGCTACAGATGGGATTTAGACAGTTAGATGAAGCTGGACCACCTGTCTCCCTGGATCCCTTCCAAATCAGGGATACTAAGAACATGTGTCTGTTTCTTCTTCTCCTTCTATCCCTTTACACAGGATGAGACAGTAGATGTGTGTTTGGAAGGAGGTTTATTTATATATTTTATGTATATGAGTACACTGTTGCTCTCTTCAGGCACACGAGAAAAGGGCATCAGATCTCATTACAGATAGTTGTAATCCATCGTGTGGTTGCTGGGAATTGAACTCAAGACCTCCGAAGAGTGCTTAATCACTGAGCCATCTCTCCATCCCCCTGAGAGGAGTTCGTAAGCTATCCCCTGGTGCTTTTGTCTCAGTCCATCCCTGTAACCCTGCTCTGGACCCCTCCTTCCTTCTCTACTTTGCCCGTGCTTCCTCTGTTCTTCTTGAGGATAACACAGGACAGATTGTTCACATCCTTCCCTCAAGCCCCTCCTGAAATTGAGGGGTTCGTGAAGCCTTTAAATGGTGGTGGTGGTGGTGGTGGTGGTAACCAAAAAAGAAGGCTGAAGTCGGGTAACACACTACGTTCCCTATGTTTTGTCATCGTGTATTGCTGGATTGCTCTGCAACACCCGCTGACTTTCAGTACATTGACTGAAGTGGAGTCACATGAGTTATCTCCCCAAATATCCACGTACACTTTCTGCATGCATTTCTCCTCATTTACAAGTAAATTGCAACAGGATACACTGCTTTGATTTCTTCAAGAATATACTTCAAGGATAGTAATTAAGTAAAGAAATAATTTCTTTTAAACTTCCTCTATATGCCCCCTAGGGCAATTGAGATTGTCCTCATAAATGTCCTGCTCAAGATTAAGGATTGGGCCATGCAGAGGACCTGAGAACTCATGAGGATGACCAAAACCATCCCCTGCCCCCCACCATCTGACAGAGCAGTAGATGGAGGGCTGAGGTAACCAAATGCTCAGCTAAGGCAATGGCGACACTGAGGGTCCAACCTCGTGCCTGACACAAGCAGGTTTAGAATCTGCTGATCCTGGGTTCCACTGCAGGTCTGTCTTACAAACGCTGTGTGACAATGGCAAGTCAGCCAAGGTCTTCAGGCTTCCACACCTCCAGAAGTCAATAGGAAAGACAGTATCTTCGGCCATGTTCCTGGCCTAGAGTAAACAGGCCATCAACAGGAATCCTAATGGCTATCACCTAAGAGCTCAGTGTTCTTATTGCTGCAGTACAGTGGGCTTTGGTGTTGTGACTTATAAGAAAAGAAATTCATTTATTTTTGGTGTGGAGGGGAGCACTTCTCTGTCCTCAAAATAAAACACTGTGGAGTTCCACAAAGGTGCCAGAAACATTGCATTTCATGTTCCTTGTTTGCCTACATGAGGAGTGTGTGGCCATGGAAAGCCACCCACCCATGCTACTCAAGTTCTACATAGAGAATAACCAGCACAGAGCCATTGCAGCATCTAAATCTATGTTGTAGTCCAGGTTTTGAAGGTTCTTGAAAGCAGAGGCCAGGGAGCATGTCCAGGGCAGAGGCTGGTCGTTGTGGATGCTTAATAGAAACCAAGAGCAAATAAACAAATTGTAATGATTAGACATTGCAGAGAGCTCAAGGGCTAGTGGGGATGCCCCAAACCAGCCCAGTCTCTCCACCTAACAGAGCACTAAATGATGGGCAGGAATGAGAGAATGTTCAACCTCCGCACACGGATACACACCTGTGTGCTATACAGATGTGCACACACATGAGACTATGGAATATTAATAGTCTTTGTAGAAGCAAAGCACACTGCCCTTTTCTCATTGGTAATGTGCGTCGCTTCCAATAGTCTATAGAGATGGAAGCAGGGAAGGTTTTGAGGTGGGTTACTAATGATGCACCCATACCTCTTCCTCACTTCCTAATCTCCCCAGCTGCTGCTTTAGATGTGCCGTATGCCTGGTGCCGGCTTCCTGTGCGATGTGGTGCCCTTGTGTTCTTTTTTGATGGACTCCCTGCCATTTAACTCAAGAAACTACTTGACCTCACCCTTCCAAAGAACGCTCCTTTCCCCCTGAACCCAGAATCCATCTCTCCCTCTTGTTCTAACGCTTAGTCTGCCCAAAGAGTCCAGCCAGACCCAGGACATCTCCACAAACTGGAAGCCTACCATTCAGTTTAGTTCATATTAGCAAGGTAAAACCCAGAATTAACTTGACTGCTGATGTTTCTAGACATTTGGTTTTATGCAGAAGTTATCATCCTAGGGTGAGGTGTACAAATAAGAGAGAAAATGCAATATTTCTGTATTTTTGGACTATCTGTTAGTCTGTTAGGGGATTTCAGAAATTGGGCACTGGAATGTATGAAGGGAGGTGTGGCTTGTCAAAGTAGACACTCTTCTTCTTTTGAGATGCTTCCTTAGAATAATTTAAGAGGGTAGAAATGAGTGGGACGGAGAGAGCTGAAGCAAGTTAATGTAGGTGGAGGTCTGAGAACGTCTTAGCGTCTAAGACTCATAAAACTGAGCTCTGAAGCTATTTCCATATATGTTACTTTAGTCAGGGAATAGTTACTGAGCGTTCAGAATCCCGGGCTAATTTTCAAACATAGCAGCTGCTTGGATTACAGAGTGAGCAGCGTTCAGTCCTGCGGAAGAAAGAACTCTTAAGGGCTTGATCCAAGTTCTCTCAAGTCCTTTGTACCAGGCAAGTCCCTGTTTCTTGACCAGAGCAGACAAAAGGAAAATAGGGAAATTTCAGAATCACCACCCAAAACCTTCAATGCCTCTGTGTCTGGAGGCTATTAGAAGTAATTTATATTCACAATAAGAAAATGGAAGTTCACTTTGATCCTGATACAATAGCTATGTATTAATATTTATCTATTCAATATACTGTGCATGTGCATGCACATGCTTTGGGGTTCAAGTGCGCGTTCACACATGCATGTGTGTGTGAGAGAGAGARAAAGAAAAAGAGAGATGTGTGTGTGTAAACTAGAGGTCTTCCTCTATCACACACCCCTACACACACACCTCATTTTTGAAAGGAGATCTTTCACTAAGTCTGACGCTCACCAATTTCACAAGACTAGCTGGTCCACAGGTCTGGGATTCTCTTGTCTCTGCCTCCCCTGTTCTGAGATCACAGGCATCCACGACCACATCCAGCTTTTTATAGCAGAGCCGGAGATATGAGTTCAACTCCTCATAGCTCAGCAAGCATTTTACAGACTGAAGCACTTCCTAGACCAACTCAGCACATTTTTTGAGCTCTAACTCTGTACATTAAAAGGAGATGCAAAGTTGGATATGTCATCTGGCAAGAAGCTCACTGGGCGGGGGGAGTACCATTTCCATGTTAAAATCTGAAAGAGTTCACACTTTATCAGAGAGCTAAGATCTCAGGAACTGTCCATATTCTTGAAACATTTCTAAAACTCTGCTCGATTATCTTGGATTTTAATTTTTCCATCTTTGGAAATACATAGGGTCAATTCCTCAGAGCTAATATTGTTTCTTCTGACAGGTTGTCAAGAGGAGAGAGGACAAAGATGTCACTCTAGCAAATGTGTGTCTACCTGTGAAGGTTACAGAGGGGGCTGCTGAACAAACATGGATTCTCTAACAGGTCTACATGAGGTAGACAGCCAGACAGCTCTGCAAAAGCAGTACAGAGAGAGGAACAGTGGTGAGATCTAACTTTGAACCGCTAAACTCCAACTCATGCAGTAGAGGTGTAACTTGGTGATAAATGGATAGATAGATAGATAGATAGATAGATAGATAGATAGATAGATAGATAGATAGATAGATAGACAGACAGACAGATAAATGATAAGCAAAGAGATAATTAAAACCCAACTCATACAGAATTTGTGGTCCATGACTAGGTTCTTGATATCTGACATATACACATGTGTCTATCTTTTTAAAAATATTTTTCAATTGCATTCTGTAAACAGTACAGTACGGTGTAGATTAGCATGGCTCTTTCCCTCCTTATTTTCCCTCTTTAACTCCAACCCATTATTCTCCACCAGTGCCTAGCATAATTTTATTTCTGGAATTATCACTAGAGCTTTGCAAGGCATGTAAAAGGTAAAAGGGAACTTAGTCATTAGGCAGAAAACTGGATAATGTCTGTTTTTAACCATTAATTTGAATGTATCAAAAGTCTACAGAAAACATCCTTATGATTTCAGACCCAAGCCCCACTACTCTTGCTCCAATAGCCTTGTATCATTCAATTAAAACATGTGTTCACTGCTTTGCTTTGTGCCAGCAAACTCTGCTGTCTAGAACAGGATGCTATTTATTTGTAAACGGTCCAATCTCCAAGCCTCCGACAGTGAGCAATCTCCGTGGCATAGGCCATCGGTTAGCTAGCCATACATTCATTTCAAACACTCCTCTTCCTTGCTCTCCTTTATTATGGAAACTGAGCTTTGTCAGATGAGGTGGTTCTTTCAAAATCTGGATAATGAAATATGAAAAGTGTAGCGTATCTCTGTGGGAGAGTATGGGCTTCCTTCAGAAAAGAACACTGGCCCCTTTTCTCTCACCTCAAATGATTTCTTGGGTAGTAATAGCCTTCAGGAAACCACTAAGTAATACCATGAGGACCAAAAGGAAAAAAAAAAACAAAGATCAAAACAAACAAACAAACAAAAAACCAAAAAAAAAAAAACCCCTCACAAAACCAATTACACTCTTGGGTTTCCAAACTGAGGAAAGAACCTCCATTTTCTGGACATACTGTGTGAAAAATGTCAGCCTTCATTCTCTTGAGCTAAAATTAGTAGTCTGTTCAGTAAATCAAAGTCGAAGACACTGCCAATTGACTCTCAGCCTCTTGGGATCATTTATTTATAAGCAGCATGCATCTGTGCACACATATGACATACGGCCGTTTAAATTCCTCGGTAGTGCCTCATTTCCTTGTGCACCTTTTGAAGGATCTTGGTTCCCCACGCCCTCCTCTCCTGCTCCCACCAGCCTCACCCTCGACGCCCCCTCTTTCTTCACATGATGGAAAGTCCAGAACAACAATGCTTTCTCTAAGAAGCACACTCTTTTGGTGCCTGTGATTTCCCTGTATTGTTTTCCTGCTTAAAATTCTCTTCCCAACTTTCCTTGTCTGCTTTTGCATGTCCTGCAAATCTAACCACAGAGGATCATGTCCTCTGGGCAACCTTTCCCCTCCTTGAGGTGGAGCTGTGGGCCTCTTTTCTCTATTACCATAGCATCTAGAAATATTTCTACCTTTTCACTAATCAAGGTGGAATATGTCTATTGGGAATCTGACTAGGCCCTCAAAGTTGAGTTTCTCTGGCCATGAGGCGAGTATCTTTACTCATCTTTGCAATCCTACTCAGTGACTGGTGGGCATAAGGAGGCTCTGAGCATGAGGTGTGAAGGCAAGGGACTGAGTGGAGTCACAATGAGGTGTGCTGTGTCAATGGAGCCATCAGCGTTGAGAGGTTGAACGCATCCAGTTATCAGTAGAATGTCAGGGTATAGACTCCTAGTGGACAAAGCCCCCTCTTACTTTTCATTACATTTTAAATTTTATTTATTTGTTTGTTTCCTTGCTTGCTTGTTTTGTCTTGTTTTGAGACAGGGTCTTTCAGTGTAGCCCTGGCTGTCCTAGAACTCGCTCTGTAGACCAGACTGGCCTCAAGCTCAGAAAGTCTCCTGCCTCTCCCTCCGGAGAGCTGGGACTATAGGTATGTGCCGCCACTGCCCAACTTCATTCTTTATTTTTAAGGCAGGCTCTCATGTGGTCTCATCTCTCTAGGTCACAATGGCCTAGAACTCTCTGTTTAGTTGTGGATGGCTGAGCTACTGAGGCTCCTACCCTTTCCTCCCAAGTGCTAGGATTATAAAAATGCACACCATACCCAGTTTTATGCAGTGCTGGAACTGAATCTGTACATCCAAAGCAAGCGCTCTACCAATTGAATTACATCCCCAGCCCATGGATATTTTGCTTTTAATTACAGGTTTCTTGAGGGAACCTTCCATTATTGGGTAGATACTTATTTTGCCCACTTTGAGAAATAAAGTATTTGTTCACTTCCCCTTTTTGCCTACTGTGCTGGTTAAATGAGCAGGCTGTACTACATGACCCACTGTCATCTCTTACTGATTATTCTCCAGTAGGACCAATGACACACCCCACCCCACCTACACACACAACAGATGCTAAAATAGAAATGTGTCCTGGATCTCTGATAGAACGTCCAAGTTCCCATGTATCCTCTTGATCTGCAATTGCCTTGTCTTCTCCTTGTCCCATCCGCCAACCTCTGCCACCTTGGCATCCTTGACTCTACACTTCTTTCAAACACTATCTTCAGTTCTCAGGACAGGACAGTAGCCTGCCTCCTCACTGTGTCCTTCATTGATGATGTTTTAATAGGTTTTCTTCCCATCCTGACACTAGCATCACCTAAACATGAGCATTCTCTTTACAGGTACGTGGTTGGCTAGTYAGGGAAATGTTCTGTTCCAGTGAGAAGTCCAGAAAAACTTAAGGGTGAAGAACATCATAATTAACTGACTTGGAGAGTTTCCAGAGAAGGTATTCAATCCACTTTAGAAATTTCAAAGTACTTTACAGTCTACAAGACTAAGTTCCGTATCATGAACTTGGTCATTGATAGGGCTCACCATCACCTTTCTGTCTTTCTCTGGGGAACGCCTCCACAAAGAGGCACTGGGCAGAACACAGATGCTTCCTTCCTGGATAGCTCATTGTCTACTCCTCTCCAGCCACTCAGAACCGTTCAACACCAAGTGCCTCGCGCTTTCTCACCTTCGGGCATGTTCTTCTCAGCACCTCCTCTGTATGAAATGCTTTCCCAATTTGTTTTCAGTCCATGTAAATCTTGCTCATTCTTCAAAGCCCATTGTCAATCTCACCTCTTCCATGACTTCCTCTTTATGAATGTAATATATTTCACACATGGAAAATTTGTATCATTAATTACTAGGTTGTTTTGTTTTGTTTTGTGTTGTGTTGCTGCTTCGAAAGTATTTTAACTGTGGGCATGTGCACGATAGCTGGCTTCTTAGCATGTCTTCTAAAAATTATATATAATTAATATATAATATGTGATTGATATGTGATATGTGATGTCTAATATCTGATATATGGTATATATATATATATATATATATATATATATATAATGTATACTCTGTGTGTGTGCTTGTTTGTGAGGGTGAAGACGTGTATCACAGTTTACCAGTGTAAATCAGATGACAATTTGCAGGAATTAGTTCTCTCCTTCTGATATATATGAACTGAGAATAGAATCCATGTCATCTGTTTTTGTGGGAAGGACCTTTACCTACTGAGACATCTTTCTAGTGCCTTTTAGTTGCTTTTGAATGGTTTCTTGCATAGCAATATTTAAGTTGTTTGAAAACAGGCGACTTAGGCTACTTTTCACCTTCACCCCATAAATTTAGTATCATATCTTAGAAAGAAGAGCTGTCTGGTAATTTCTGATTGTCATGTGACATAACCCTGTTGGAAACTCAGACCCTGAAATGAGACCCGAATTTGAACCTCAATTGTATGTGCTACCTCTGTAWCCCTGAAGACATCTTTTAACTTCCCAAATCTTGAGAAGTTGGGAAATTGATGATACTGACTCATTTCCGTGACAGTCATTAAGTGAGACCATGAACATTCTATGGGTACCTGGGTCCTTAGCCCAGGATAAACTTTCCAATAAAACACTGTTATTGACATAAGTGATAACGATAAATGTGATTCTTCAGACACAGATTAGACCTTCGTCAATGCCAAGGTCAAATGAATATTTCGCTGAAGCCCTTTGATTACTTTGGTCCATGTGACAAATGGGAAGACAAATGCGAGTGACGGCAACTCGGCAACAGAGCGTTAAATAATGTTTTAACTTAGCTCGTTCCAAGGATGACTTCCCTTCCATCCATCATCTCATCCCCCAAGCACTCAGCCAGAGAGTCCATTAGCCTACCCTGGGATGATCTAGACATAAAAGCAGAGTTGCGGTGTATTGCTTTGCAATAATTTAACCAAGCACAAACAAGCACATTTGGAGGCTTTTATCAAAATAAAACTGGAAGGCTGTGAGAGGCCCACAGGTCAGTGATCTCGAGGATGTCAAGCTGTTTTTAACTTGCTCTTCCTGCATTAGAGACGTGTGCTAATCTGTTCTCGGGCTTTTAATCCAAAGATAGTAAATCTGTGGTTGGAAATTTCTGGACCTTAATGACATTCATGTCTGAGAGAAGACACCTTGAAACTCCGGACTGTGATTTCATTTGCAGCCTGCACAGAGACAACGGCTTAGGGTTTATACATGGGAGAGTAATGACGGTTGTGGGTACCACTTTCTGTCCCCAAGGCTCAGCAGCGAAGTCACCTGTCTTGGAGAGCGAGTCTAGGTTTGATTGTGGGAGAGGAGGAATGGACAGACAAAGCACCACATTATTCAACGAGTTATCTAAGAACAGACAGAAACACCAACACAGATAACAGAGGAACACTCTAGACTACAAACACATCATCATTAACATTTTGGAAGCAGTTCATAGGATTTGAACAGACCAGGAAAACAGTGGAAGCAGATACCAGTGCTACACTGAGGCTCCCAGAACATCACCTTCTCGTCATCACAAGCATGTCTGAGTACCTATGCAGTAAAGCTATTAACATGGATGTATGCATGGCTGTTAACTCACAGTTTGTCCATATGGGATTACTCCCCTGGGGAAGGAAATGTCAGAGAGCAAAATAATCTGCCATTACAGGACCAAAATTCCCAGAACGACTGAGCCATCTCTAAACTAAGCTTCCAAGGACTTCAAGTGTTGGCGAAAGGAGACAATCTGAGTTCTTCAAGTAGTCCATAATATTTTGTCATGTTTTAAGGAGGAGAAAAAATGAAAAGCATCCAGGAATTTTATTTTCCTTTTCATTTATATTTATTTATTTTAWCTGTATGACCGTGTTGCCTGCATTATGAAAGTACATCACACGTGGACCTGCTACCTGCAGGGATCAGAAGAGGGGGCTGGGTCCCCTGAAGCTCGAGTTACAGATGGTTGTGAGTCCCTGTGTGCGTGAAAGGAAAGTGAACCCAGGTCTTCTACAAGAGCAGCAAGTGCTCTCCAGCCTAGGATAGATTTTTCTCATGAACAACTTACCTGGTTCCCAACCATGTTCTTGCCTGTCATCAAATCATCTTCTCCTACCTATATGTGTAAGAGAAGCACTTTGGGGATTTCCTCTTATGTGTACTTTAGGTTTTCTTGGCATTCCTGTGGGGTGACCAGAAAAAAAAAGTTCCAGACCTAGAGGTATTTGCTTAATGCCTGTTTCAGTAACAAACGGCATATACACCACCAACATGACCAACATTAATATCCCAACAATGACTTTGGAGACTGTCGGCTTCTTCTGAAAGAGGAAGGCAAAGCCATACCACATCTACTCAGAYGCCCACGCTGGAGTAGGCCAGAGACTCTGAGCCAGCCCTTAGCAAATCAGAAATCTGAGAAATAAGAGACTTCTGGTCATGACAAACCATATCTGTGCCATGCAAGAACCATCTACACCCCCAAACAGTCTGTCTAGAAGACCAGTCAGATGCTATAAACAGCTCCACATGGTTCTACAGTCATGACTGTTAGAAGAGGCCACGGACTTTTAGAAGGGGTTAGTACTAATTATTGATACAAATCTCTGCCTGTTACAAATAACCCAAGATGAACTGGGCATGCAGCTCAGTGGTAGAGCCCTTGCTTAGCATGTGCT
The DNA here is from genome assembly GCA_002335545.1 of Apodemus speciosus. Taxonomy (NCBI): domain Eukaryota; kingdom Metazoa; phylum Chordata; class Mammalia; order Rodentia; family Muridae; genus Apodemus; species Apodemus speciosus. The sequence continues at coordinate 101,388 of BDUI01001139.1, forward strand.
AGGCCTTGGACTTGACTGCCACGCCCCACCCCACCCCTAAATCAAAAGACTCTTTAAAGTAATTAATTTATCTGTGGGGTATGTGTGCATGCACACGTACAAGGGTGCGCATGCATGTGTGTGCAAATGCCTAGGAGGGTTGAGGTTAATCTAGAGTGCCTTTCTCTATTACTCCCCAACTTATTTTTGAGGCAGAATCTCTCACTGAAATGGCTAGACTGACTGGACTGCAAGCTCTGGTGATCCACCTGCTCTGCCCTGCCAGCACTGAGGTGACAGATGTTTGCTGCCATGCCCAGCTTGGATGGAACCATTTCCCCAGCTCCTCAAAACACTAATTTTTAATCTATTATTAGCATACGCAAGCATTTAAAATGTGTGATMGTAAAAACAAAATCTATTTGCTCAAACTGCTCTCCCTTAAGCACACAGGCACCGGATAATGAGCAGAGGAGAAGAAAGATTCAGATTCCAAGGGTACAGGATGGAAAATCATAGAATAATGTGCACACTGGGCAAATTGAGGACAAGAATATTATGGTGACTAGCAACTGGCCATCTAAATGGCGGCACCACTCTGAGCCACCTCAGATTACACTTCTCCAGCAACCAGGGGATGAAGAGCTTCTGCACAGAGCTGGGAACACTAGATGC
>BDUI01001139.1:104048-115767 GCA_002335545.1 Apodemus speciosus
GCATAGTGCTCTCTCTCTCTCTCTCTCTCTCTCTCTTTCTCTCTCTCTCTCTCTCTCTCACACACACACACACACACACACACACCTCTTTTTTCCTGTATCTTCAACCATTCCCCTTTCAATGTGGCTTTTCTATATTATAAACACATTCAAGCAATCCCTCTTCCCCCTCCCTCTCTCTCTCTCTCTCTCTCTCTCTCTCTCTCTCTCTCTTCAACCATTCCCCTTTCAATGTGGCTTTTCTATATTATAAACACATTCAAGCAATCCCTCTTCCCCCTCCCTCCCTCTCTCTCTCTCTCTCTCTCTCTCTCTCTCTCTCTCTCTCTCTCTCTCTCTCTCTCTGTCATTTCACTACATAGACCAGCCTCATACTCACAGAGATCAGCCCACTGCTGCCTCTGAGTGCTGGGATTCAAAGTGTGCGCTCCCACGCATGGCCACGAGTCTCTCTGTTGAAACAGTTTTCATTCTCTAGTCTCATACRCTGTCATTACATCTCTTCCTCTTTCCGACGCTCACAGAACAGACTCCAAGTCTCTACCTGATCTGTTCCTAAGCCCTGAGCAGCCCTGCTCGCCTGTTCCTTCCACCTTTCTGCACAACTTCATTGGAACTCTTTTAGCAAGTTTACAAATGGCCCGCTTTATCCTTAGCCTGCCCAAACTCTCAGTGCTGTCAGCTTACTTTGCAACTCCACGTCGTTCCTGAGTGTCCTGTCCCGAGTCATGGCCACTGGTCTAGCACAGACCATGCGATGAGCATTTCTGCATCCCACAATTCCCCACTAGCCTCCCTCAGCTTCCACCACCCATCCAATAGCAAACTTTGATGACTTTCTTTTGAACTTACTCTCAAATCTGGATGACACATTCCAACCTTCCTTATCACAGGAAGTCTCACCTGGACACCCCACCATTCCTGTCTACGGCTCCTGACCCTAACCTTGAGCCTCCTCCTGTTTGGACTTAACACCCACAATGCCACACATGTCATCCTTCCTTCAGAAAATAAAAATCTTGTTTTAGTCTCTCACTCGAAATATCCGCGGCCTCCCTGTAATGCAGGCTGCACCCTTGAGCCTTGGAAGTCCCACGGCAGACTGGTTGCCCCACTCCTGTCACAGCCCACCTGACTCACAGCCCACAAACACATGAAGTACTTCGTCATTGCCTGTGTTCGCACACACTGTCCCCTCTGCCTGAGGGATGACTTCATTCCGTCTGCAACTCACCTACTCACCTGTTAGAAGCTAGCTCAAACAGTATTCTGAAAAGGCCTTCCTAGTGGTTCACAGGCTATTCTGCTCACTGCTGGGTTCAGCGTCCCCGTGACCCCGTAGACTCCCTTCCGTGGAGTCCTTACTATGGTAGCTCTCCCTCTCGTACACCGCCTTCCTCACTAGATCACGAGCTCTCTTAAGCAAAACATCGCATCTTCTTCAGTTCGGTATCTTCATGACCCACCTTGCTTCTCCTCGACTAATAAATTCTTGTCAGAGGTATATAAATGGAAGCTGTGGTTTTAAAAATATGGCAGAAATAAGCAAGAATGGAATGAACCTAGGGAAAGGACACATTTTGTCCTGGCCACAGTTCCTAGAGATAGGTGCTCAAGTAGATAAGAGGAGAAAATAAGGCCACTTCCCAGGGACTCATAAAAGCCTCCGTTCTAACCCTTTAACGCATTTCTTGCCATCCGTGAAGAGGAAGAAAAGCCTTAGAAAGTGCAAAGATCTGTAGTCTTCTGTCTCTCATTTCTCACTGCTCCCGTGCCACTTTTTAATCCTCTGCCAGGACCAGGGGACCAAGTTTGATCCTACTTTCACCATTTCACTACAGATATTCAAAGTAGCCTGAAGCCTGGTGCCTAAATTAAATTTGAGTGTTGCTAAGCGATATCAGGCTCCACAAACAAGAGTCAAAGCTAGCCTTGGCGTGCTGTGCTCACATCTTTGGCATATAGGTGTCTTGAGAAGTATCATATTTGGGAAGAAGGAACAGAAAGAGATAAAATTATTTTAACCCCATCTTATAAACCTTCTAGTCTTATCACAGCTAGGCATACATTTGAGGTGATCAGCCCGATGATTCTGTTGTTTCTGCTCTTTAACAAGTCAAGATATATTATTCAGCTTGTGTTGGTCTAACTGCTAAATAATGTCACCAGCACAGCCTTATTCACCTGGGTTTGTACTTTTCTTAGACAAACAGCAGGAAGCTCATGCATGCAAAAGACCAGCCAAGAGCAGACACTGACATTTTCTATTGCCTGTTGCCAACCAAGTTCAAATGGAAGCACTGGACTCCCACAAGATGAAGTGAGACCTTAAAGAATCCATTTATAGAAGCCCTGGAGTACAGATGGACTTTTCTCAGCTCTCTCATGGAAGTCACAGTCACCCTGAAATCTACTATTAACCTCTTCATCTTACATCAATTTGTGTAACTCAAGCTTCCGCAGGAGTAAGCCGTGGGGCAGAAGCTCCTCTCAAGGATAGCCTACAAGAAAGGGAATCAAAACAATTAACTGCTATAGAGCCAACTTTCATCCAGTATTTTCTATGATTTAAATGTCAAGGCAACTTGGCACTATGAGCATGCCAAAACTGGAAGAAGAAGAAGAAGAAGAAGAAAAACATCAGTCCTAAGAACATTGGTGTTGTTTGTTTACCAGCTCTCTTGGGTTCCAAATCTCTTGAATCATGTTGGCATACACATTTGTATTTTGAAGGATGCTGTGACTGGTGCAGCTACAAGCAGGTGCAGGTGCGTCCCTATCGCTGCTGGTGGGAGCTAATTAGTGGTATGTGACAAGAAAGGGATGGGCTGAAAATTTAAAGCAAAATCTACTGAGAAAGCAGCCATGCAGAAAAGCACAGGACTGGTTTAAGTCCAAGCTGTAATTACTATCTACACATCTTAAATTCTTTCTTTCTTTTTTTCTTTCTCTTTTTTCTTTATCTCGTTTCTATATAAGTTTTGCTTTTTGTCCTATAAATAGCCTTGAACTTATTACATGGCTCAGGCTGGCTTCAAATTCACAATAATCCACCGTGCTTGGATATTCATCTGGTTTTTATGTCTTATTTCTGCAACTATAAACTGTTCTTACTAATGAGTTACTCTGTACAAAAGCTCTGGAAGGGATAAACTAAGATGCAAATGACATCTCATTACAAAAGGAGTATCCCTAATTTAAAAATTCAAAACTTGAAGTGGTCATTATCTAAAACTTTTTGCATATTAAAGTTATGCGACAAGTGGAAAAGTCCATACCTGACATCAAGTGATAGGTCACAGCCCAGCCCAAACACAGATGCACTCAAAATATTGCATAATCAATCACCGTACTGCGTGTACAAAGGTTGTGTATGAAACGAATTCCCTATTTTGATTTGAGTCCCATCCCCAATATACCTTCTTATCTATCTGCAAATAGCCCAAGATCAAACAAAACGAGTAACAATAAGAACAATTCAATGTGTTTTCATATAAACACTGAACTTCTAATGCAATAACAAAAATGAAGAGCTCAGAGGTGCTTTACTGGTCATATCCTAGAGAGAGCTAACGATGCCAGACCCATCAGCAAAATGGAAGCTTGTAGGTAAAGACTTTCCATACTCTTATTTCCAAACAGGTTGAGAAAATCCTTTTTGCAGAGCCTTTGACTTGAGTATGAACAGGCTCAGACCCAAGTGTTAAGTTCAAGGAAATGGTTTGACAAGAAAACAGGGGACAGCCATGTGCTGCTCCAGTCACCTGTGAGCCTGGCCCTTAGGATCCTGTCCTGACTCTGAGTGCTCCTGAACAGAGAGATCTGTGATGTAGGGCTCCATGCCTGGAAAGTCAGACATTGACGCTGTTATTAATAAAGGAAATGCTGACTCTCCCCCCTCCACGACATTTATAGAAAGGTTTCATGGCCTCAAGGCTATGCCAGGCACACTGTGAGATGCAGATAGCCAAGAAGAAAGGATGCCAAGTACAGAAAAGGCACCCTGATGCCTGATTAAAGTGTGCACAGGGCTGGGGTGGTTGGCTTGTGCTTTTGCCTTAAAGGACTGTCAATCCTTCGTAGGGTCTTTGAACACAAATCCATATGGCTCTGAGTGTCTCAATGAGTCACGAATTGGCGATACCTTTTTATAGTCACCTCGGAGAACATTCTCGGACTAGAAAGCCAATGGGATTCTGACAAGAATGAGCAGGAAGAAGCATTCCTTTCTGAGTCAAACTATCCTACCCATGGCTCCCTTTGGAGTCAGGATGGATTCCTGACTTAAATAGCAGTCTTTATCACTAGACACTGGACTTGCCAAAACAATATTTTAAAGGTGCCAGAGGAAGAATTGTATAAGTCTTCAATGAATAAAGAAAAGGAACCCACAAATAACCTATTGAACATAAGCGCATGGTTGTCAATGACAAGTTTTTGAACCGTCTCCTAATGGTGCATCCTCCCAGCCAATCTGGCCTTGTCAATTGGCACATTAATATGTATTTCTGGCTATATGAAAGGAGTGTGTGTTTAACTGACACTAGATCTTCTGTGGCTTAAGGCATAAGCCCATGTCCAAGCCAGAAAAGTAGTATCTGTTGTGGTTCATGCCAAGTATGAAATGTATGGCAAACAATCTCATCATGCTTGCTGCTCAAACGTTGTTGCCCCAGCAGAGAAGAGTTTCCTGGCCAACAAATAGGAGGGTGAGTGAGTGACTGCCTGGATTCTAAGCAGGGCTTCCTCCACTCAGGATGGCTTCAGCCAAAGCAAGCCAGCCACTCCTCCTCCCTCCAACCCACCACCAATGACCTCTCCAAAGAGAACTGGACCAAGAGTCCCACAAAGGCAGGGACCCAATCCAGGGAGGGGAAATGTTGAACTCTGAAGCTATCCCTGCCAACCTAGGGAACAAGGTTCCTTTTCTGACTTAGCTCACTGTCATCAAAGCAGGTCTTTCTCATCAAAGCTCAGGCTTCAAGCTTACCACCCTCCAGAGGATGCCTTCTTATCTGATTAGATAGGCTATTATGCTAAATATTCAGCCACCCAGTACAGGCTGTGTGGGTGTGTGCGGGATAAAAATCTTCATGAACACGCCTTCACGGGGTCATTTGTTTAATTTCAATTCTGCAAAAATGTAAAAATAGAACCAAGCGCTGTGAGGGGTTGAGGCTTGTCAGCTTCAGCGCCCAGCCTTCCAATCACAAAAGCCATGCTGTTCTGCTGGCTGGTGGCTCCCTCCCTCCACCAGAAGGAAAAGTGGAGAGAGAAGACCTGGCAGTGAGAGGCTGGCGCAGCTCACTTCCACTGTCTCTGTTCTTTTCACCTCTTTGGTTTTTCCTCCTCTTGTTTCTCCGACACTCTTCCTCCCTCCCTTCTTTCGTTGTTTCTATAAGCCATTTTTCTTCCCCTTCTCCTCCCATGCCTGCAGCACCTTCATCTGAGCTGCTCTCTGATCTTCCAAAGCAGCCTTCTCCAGATGTGCTGGGTCTCACACGCTTGTCTAAGAATTGCCCTTCCCACCCCAACATGTACCCCAGATTCATTCCTTATCCCTTCTTCTAGGCTCTTGGGAACTTCTGAGATCAATCAGACTGAATGGAGGAGGAGCTGGAAGCCCTGTCTTTTCATACTCTCTCCTCTAGCTAAATATGTTCAGTATTCAACGAGTGTGGCGGTGCATGGTGGGAGGGAGCAGGCAGGTGGTACATCCATCGTTGGTCTTGTGTTTTGAACAAATCGATTTTCCTGAAGGCTTTTAACAAGCTAAAGGTTCAACGGGCACTCGCCGATTCTGAGCCCCGAAGTCTACCACCATCTCTCAATTAATCCCGCTCTTATCCTGGCTCAGAGAGGAGAGTCAACTCCTCAACCAGAAGCCCTGGAGCTCTATCAAAGCCACACAAGGGTGCTGAGAGGAGAGATGCTTCCGGCTTTGTGCCTTCCTGCTGTCTGACCAGGTTTCAAACTAAGAGAATGAATGTAAAAGTTGTTCACATCTGCTATTCTATATAGCTGGTGAGGTAAATTCATCTTTGGGCTCCTTCAGTACGCCTCCCTAAAGACAAAACTTCACTGTTGATTCGAGGAAAGTCTGAGAGAAAAGGTGACTAGCACATCATTAATTCTTTGGTCCAACCAAACTAACCCACTAGAACATATATTCTTTGGAGTTAAGGGCTATCTTACAGATCTATACACCAATCTCCTACCATGTTTCCTCTGTCTAGTAAATTCTGTTTTCACAGATGTACACTGACCTGTCGGCATGTTAAGACGACACTCCCATGTGTTTCTCTAGAGTCTCATTTCCCAAGATGTGCCCCTTTCTCTCCTGGCTATAACCCTAATTTCCTATCTCTCACCTCGTTAGTAACATCTGTTCATTGTGACTGTGCAGGGCTCACTCAACGACTACAAAGAAAATGGGCTCCTGGGGCGCACTTTGGGTTCCAGAGCCTTACACACCAAAATAAAGGGCACATGGAGTGTGGCAGTCAAAAGATAAATGCCTTATCTCTGTTTTGTGTATATTGGGGTATAAGATCAAATAGGAGAACTATTAATATTATTATCATTTCAAGAATGACTACATTTGTGGTGAATGCAGTCACTGGTGTACCAATCCACTGGTACAAAGGGGATAAAGGGGAAGAAGAGAGAGAAGATTCCAATCAAGCAGAAAGATGCTTGGAGACTAAAACGAGAAGAGCATTAACTGTAGCTAACCCCAGAAGTAAGTACCCCCTGTATCAGGGCACACACAGCAGATGATCATTTGTAGCAGAACTGTAGACAGCAGCCCAAAGCCACAAACAGCTGGGAAGGACATGCCACCTGTGTGGAAGCAAAGCCAGCCGGTCGCAGCTGGAACCCAACTGCTACCTGGGGGAATGGGGCGACAAGGCTGATGAGTTCAGCCTTGTCTTCAGACTGCAGATGCGTGAGATGGGAGTCTGTATACACACCAAGCTGATCTTTGAGGACATTCCATGATGGCTGCAGTTTTAGAGCAAAGGTCGGGGGATGGCGGCAGGAACTGACAGCATCTCCTTATAAAGATGAGATTTCATTCAAGATCTGTGATCCTTGAAGACAGCTGATGAAGCAGTCGTTGTCTGGCAAGCACGTGGAGTGCCAATGTCAAACTGATATTCTACAGTCCGCATCTAGTTTCAGCCACATTTCGATCACTTGCTTATAATACTTGGATTTCAACACTAATTCCAGAGCCCAGCCTCAAATCTACAGATTCCTACCAACTTTTGAGTATAGATGGCGGTGAAGCCAGAACTTTCGTATGGTTCTATGAGACCCTGAATCACTCTGAGTCCACCCAAGTTGCAGGCTGATGAAGAACTTCAGAGAAGGTCACTAATTGAGTCAAGAGAAGACTCTCTCTCTCTCTCTCTCTCTCTCTCTCTCTCTCTCTCTCTCTCTCTCTCTCTCTTTCTCTCTGATGACCTCTTCCAAATCAGCAAAGGCAACTTACAAAAAGATCTGAGAAGCCATGAAGCCGACCTGGAGGGGATATTAGGTACACATAAGAGATACGATATTCAAGTAAGGAATACTGGTAGGAGGCGCAGTTGGAAAAGGGGGGAACAAGTGTTCCCCTCAACCAGAGACCAAGACTAGATTGCTCAGTAAGAATCCACAGGCCTATGATTTGCCATCCAATCTTATAAATGCTGGGTAAGAGGTATTTTTGTATCCTGATGCTTTCCAGTGAGCTTCTATATCAGATTAGAGCCGGAGAGGGCCCTGGAGGAGGGACAGAAATGCAGCATTTTCAATTTGCATCCAATATTGAATGTCCGGAATTTACACGGAGGGGCTCTAGCTAAGATCAGCCACGCCTGGAAAAGCCCCCAATGCAGGAATGTGGCCACGTCGGTGTTGACAAGAGCTAGCTCAGCCCCCTGCACCAATTTCTTTGTTTTTGCCTGGAGTGGTGGGAGGTTTGCATCTGGTGCTGTCGTGAAAACATTTGCTTTTCATTTTCTACAAGCCTTTAGAACATTATTTTTTTTGGGGGGGGGAGGGAATATCTAGGGAATCTTCCAAGCATATGTGATATGTACAGTGTTGGACCTGGGGTTGAGCTGTCTATTACAAATACAGCCCAAATCACAACCTGAGTGCATGCCATCAGCTGTGTGGTCCTATGCTACCTTGAAGACACAGGCACCCTCTTGAGGAGCTGGGTGGAGGAAGAGGTTTCTCCAGGTTTGTGGTTGGCTGATGGGTTCAAATAAGTCTGGACTCGTAACAACTTTATTCTACTGACAGCACCTTCTCACCTCTCCATCTGCACAAGCCAAAGCTGTACTTTTCCTGGAAGGAGGAGAGACTCCATGAACTCCTGGGTCTAAGTCAAGGGACCTTTCCATTGTGAAGCCATCCACCCCCACCCCATGAAGGAATTAAAAGAGCTGAAGCTCCCCTAGTCTCAGTAGCTCCCCATCGGTGGGTACTTTGTTCCTCTACCAAGTCTTGAAGTTGAGTCATGCTGGAGCAGGGAGTGTGAGTTGGATGAGGCAGCCGGGTGGAACAGGCTCTGCCCAGAACTGGGAAAGCCAGGGTCCCCAAGTTCAAAACTTTTGCCAGAAACATAGGGAGACACAAACACAATCTCCACACCCCAGTCTTCCTCTCTCCACTTGCTCTGTGCACATCCCCAACACTGAATGAAGAAAGAAGCCAGCTGGCTACCTCGGGAAATTCATGGAGGCGATCTAGCTCAGTTGTTTCCTGGAGACACCAACTCTGGGTGTTTGGACATACAGCCGGGCCACAATCCATGTTAATAGCTTTAACACGCCCTCTGGCAACTTCAAGACTGGACTAAGAAAGCTGGGAATTAAACAATTTCCTCCCCCCTCCCCACCCCAATATTCCCCCCAGTTCCAGAGGGCTCCCTCATCATCAGTCTGGCTCCCAGGTGCATGCATCCTGGGACTCCCGGTAGGTCACGAAGTTCTTACCTAGGTCTGCTAGGAAAGCTGTTCATGTGGACCCCAGGGCTGGGCGCGTAGTGGTCAGCGGCGTCCGGGACACACCAGCTGCTGGTTACTGCTCAGCACATCTCCCCGTGGGCCTGGCTTTGCAAACAGGAGAGCCAGTCCCATCTGGAGCAGGGGAGCAGTGGCGCGCAGCCTTTGGACTCGCCGACCAGTGCGTTCGGTCCAATCGGAGGTATCTCCAGCAGGTGAGCTTGGTGGCAGGTTCAGGGTCCCCCTGCGCCCTGGGACAGCTTTGGGAGCAATGAGGGCGGGGACGCGCGGCGCGAGCCAGTGGAACTCCCCTGCCGGCGCGCTCTCGGCTGGCTCCCGCCGTCTGGATGGCTAGGTGTTACCGCAGCGCGATCCCTCTTTCTATATATATCCACAGCCCCCTCCCAGCGCGCAGCGGGTTGGCTCCGGTACCGTCCCCGACTGCACCTAGGTGGTTTCCGCTCTCCCGCCTCTGTCCCTCTCCCGCTCTTCTCCCGCTCTCTTCTCTCTCCTCCCCTTGCTCCACCTCTCTGGGAGAAGTCTGGGTTCTCCCGGTATTGCCTAGCTCCTGACACTTAGCACTGCAGTGGAACTCCGCACACGACCAGGCGGTTCCTTTAAAAACCAACTGCTCGGTTCAAATCAGAGCATCAACTTAGTGCAGAAACCAGAAATGTCATCGCCCTGTGGTTAGGAGGAGAGGACAGCCTCTCTTGGAACCGGATGGCAGTATTTCATGGGAAGCTGTAGAAAATGGTGCTGTGAAGAATCATGGCAGAAGTCCACAGGTGACCTGCGGGAATTTCAGGACAGTGTGGCCCCCTGACTGACTAGTATTAAAATCAAGGTATTAAAGCCAAGGAGTTGTTAAGTTCTCAATCAACACAATAAGAAACCAGAAGTTCAGAGAGGGTCGTTTACGGCCAGGAAGGCACAGCTAGCTAGAAAAATCCAACCTGAGTTCTAACATCGTTGGAGGGAGCCACCTGCATTCTTTTTTGGAGGCAACCACATTTGCACACCTGAAAAAAGAAAGTGCTATCTGGGGACTGAGTGTGGATGTGACCCTGGAGGTCCCCTTGCAAAGTCCGTCCTCTAGGAACTGTCTGAACCTATGTGATGGATGGTTTAACATGGTCTCTCGTCAAAACAGTTTCTAATTACCTCCATCCCTTCTTCCAAGAAGACCAGGAAGGATGACAGTCACCAAAGGTGAAGCCACCTGCGAGAGTGAAATGACAAGCCCCGTTCAGTTCCAGGCCTTCGGACATCCAGCTAACAGCATGAGTTTCGGAAAACCTCCATTGTCCACTCGTTACTTTCCACCCTTCCCTCTACCTGTCAAGTCATCCTGACTTGACGTCCTCTAACACAAACATTGTCATGTCATCCACAAAAGAGAGTGCACCCCATTTGCATCTGAAAGGTGCTCCCTGGCAGCATGAGCTCATCAGCAAAGCCATTAATTGCTCTTTCTTGGAAGATGCTCCCTCCAGCAGAAACCTCTTGCTGACCAACATCCCTCTCCGGCAGCTCTGCGGTATCTGGGCCCCTGAGCATAGATTCGATCCTATGAACACACTAGCCAAGTTGATCTCTTTAGAGAACTGTTCCCCCGTTATGGACACCGTGATCACTCACCGAATAAGGAAATCTCCCCTGGGATTAAACTGTACACCAAGAGCCATACCATTATCACCTATGGCCCAGGGCCCAGGGCAGGAGATTGAACTCTGAGCTTCAAATGGAAGAGTTGATCTACAGGATCCCCGGACTCCTGGCTYAGTTTATGACCGGTGGCTGTGGATACAGGACACCAGAGGAGATCAAGACACAGGAGAACATATACRTCACTTCTGGGATTTTAAAATGAAATCCTCGTGAGTAATATCTTACTTTTAACCTCTTTCTCACAGGTTAGCAGATGYGCCACCCTGCACAAGCTCCTTAACTTGGCCAAGTCTCATAGGACTCACAAGGTTAACACAGCAACTCTAGGTCGTCTGGCACATGGCAAATGGAGACTACAATTTAATTCCCTTCCCTCTCTCTCTCCTATAGAGGTATCCCCATCTCAGCCCAATCAGTCTTGTTCATCTTCTCCTTAAGATCTTGTTATACCAATTTGGTTAATTTAAATGGATTTACATGTTTTACACATTCTGTTTCTCATTCAGCAAAAATAAACTAGCCACATTATTATTGTTGTTGTTGTTGTTGTTGTTGTTGTTGTTGTCGTCGTCATCATCATCTTATGGTGCCGGGAATCTGACTTAGAACCTCTCCCATGCTAGGCAGAGTACTTTAGCACTGAGCTGTGTCTCCAGCCCTTACTCCGCACATACCAGAGAGGCAGAACACTACTATTCTAATACTCTTGCATTTATTTTATCTAAATTTGAATTCCCTAAGCTGAAGCATGTGTTTTCCACGTCTTAAGCTCTCGTCATACCCCACAGACACAGCCATTACTTGTTGATCTAGGAGGTCTAGAGAGTATGGAAGTCAGCGTTCTCGTTTTACAGCCCAGAGCAGACTTGCACACACCGATAAAGCTGGGGTAGCAGTTGTCCCCTGTCTCTTTGTCTTTGCAGGGAGTGAAATATTTCTCGACATCTGTTCTATGTAGTTTTTTTTTTTTTTTTTGGCAGTATTAATAGATGGCACTCAAGCAAATGGTACTACAACTGATCGAGTTTGAAAAACCGTGAGTTAAG
>BDUI01001139.1:125661-140897 GCA_002335545.1 Apodemus speciosus
GGTGGGGAGTGTGTGGACAAATATGTAAAGTTGAATTTTTAGGAATTCTTCAAAGGCAGAGGAGCCCGCAAATGGATCCTGATGTATAGAAAATTGGGTATTAATTGGAACCTTTGGGGATGAAAATGATAGAAATGCAAGTGAGAGCTGATGTCACTGTGCCATTTCCTTTTCCTTCCTAACCTTGAATCTGTTCCTTGATCCAATGGGATGGACAACACTAGTTGGCCAGCCTAGTCTTAAACTCACAATGTCAGAACTCTATGTACCCAAGCACATACCATCATTTACTTAAGAGCAGTTCTGTCAGCTGGGTGATGAAGGTGATGAAGGTGGTGGTGGTGGTGGTGGTGGTGGCGGTGGTGGTGGTGGTGGTGGCTCACATCTTTAATCCAAGCCACTAAGGAGACATAGGCAGGCCAATCCCTGACTCCAAGACCAGGGTCTACAGTGTGACAGCCAGGGCTACACAGAGAAACCCTGTCTCAGGGAAAGAGAAAGATGGAAAACTTCTGACGCTTGGGAGTCTGTGCTCCAAACTGCATTGCATATATGCTCGGTATCTCAATGTTCATACCTATTAACAATGCTGGAAGGGCTCCTTTACATGAAAGGCAAATTCCATCTCAGCTCTATGTCTTCTGAGTGCCCTGGTCCTGACTCTGGAGATAGATAATACTTTGGAGTAAGCAAAATTTAAGAGCAAAAGCATTAAAGTAAGAGAAGCAGCACTTGGCTAATTATACTTTAACAGTTTTATTAGAGCATAGTAACCTTCCTCAGATAGAATGAGCCTACACTATGAGTCTTAAACCCACCCTCCCTCAAAGCTCCGTGTCATAGGAATAGAGCCCATCACCTCAAGCCCTCTTCTTTCTCACTCTTTGCTTCCAGGCTACGGTGAAGCGACTGGCTTTTTCTACCACGTGTTATGCTGCCTTAGCAGATGTTCAAAGCAACCGGGCCAATGAATCATTGGCTGGAACCTATCAGGCTGTAACTCAAAATAAGCCTTTCCTCTGTTTAAGTTGATTCTTTATGATGTTTTGTTATAGAGTAATACAAAGCTAACAGTTGCTATAGATTTTAGACTAGTGAAATATTTTCCGGTAGGGTTGATTGTTCATCTTTCTTATGTGCGTGCACTTGTTCCTGTATGTGTTTATGGGCACGGATGCGCATGCTCCCGTGTGTAGAGGATGGAGGTCATAGAGAACAGACCTCCATCATCCTCCATATTATTTTCTAAGACAGGGTCTCTCACTGAGCGAGAGTGGTGGACCRGCAAGCCCTGTGGTCCTTTCCCAGCACTAGAGTTACAGGTGCCGGCCATTTATCTTCTACGAGGATGCTGCAGTCTGTAGGTACAGGCCGCCAGCTTCTGTGAGGATGCCGCAGTCTAAACTCAGGTACTTGCACACTCCTGTTTGTGCAGGAGCCACTTTACAATGGAGGCATCTCTCCAGTCCTAACTACCCATTTTATCTCTCGTGGTATTTCACTTTATGATCCCACAGATACCCATAAGTTAGCTCCATAATTACAAATTCAAGACTTGAGCTGGGAAATATTTTACAATGTTAAATAATTTATATCACTCTCATATTTATATAGACTTAGGTAGAGATATAAATGTACCATGCTAAAAATGCAATCAAAGGATGCCGAGACAGAAATGGAGGCAGAGACAGTGGCTCTGGTTAGCCTCTGTTAATTAGCAACCAAGAAAATGCCCCCACAGATATGGCACAGGCCATTTGATGGAGACAACCCCTCAACTGAGATTCTCTGTTTCCAGAAGTGTCAAGTTGACAACAGAAGCGAACCATTGTACCTGGTAATCAGTATGTAGAATAGACTAGCCTTGAAGTCCTCCCCAGGGCTAGATTACAGGCTTGAGCCACCACACCCAGCATCAATTGTAGTTCATTCCCTGCCTCTACCTACCCCCGCATTTCTCCTCTGTGTGTGTGTCTGCGTGTTTGTGTGTCTGTGTGTATCTGTGTATGGTTGTGTTTTTCTTTCTTTGAGAGGGCCTAATGTATCCTGAGCTATCCTCAAAATTACTATGTAGCTGAGGATGATTTTGAACTCGTGACCCTGCTTTCACTTCCCAAAGGCTGGGATTACAGACATGTACCATTACTCCCWGGCTATGCGGTAGTGAGGATCAAACTGAGAGTGTTGCACATGCCAGAAAAACACTCTGTCAGCCAAGCTCATACTGACTCTCAGAACTATCCTGAGTCTCTACCTATGCAGTCACAGGATCACTGAACACTCGAGCTGTAAATATTTCTACTTGTTGTTAAAAATGCTAATGAGCTTTTGTATATTTCCAAACATGCTGAAATAACTTCAGTTTGAAATTGGAATTTACGTTTGGCGTGTTGATTCTAACATCATTATGGGCATTTGAGAGGAAAAATTAACATTTTTTTTGAAAAGCTGCATAAAAGAATCTTACGTTTCATATGTACTAGTATATTTTATGAATATGCATCCAAGCTTTATATATTCTTCTATTACAATCACATTTTATTCTATTTCTTTGGATGAGAGTTAGCAGGCTATGCAAACTGCARCCTATAGCTGGCTGCCTGTTTTCATGATGAAGCACAAAAGCAGGCATATAACCTTACCCATTGATTTATATATTCTATACAGTTCTAAGCAGAGCAGAGTATTTGGGAAAGAGACAATTTGAGAGGATACAATACTTCTATCTTGTCTTTTAAGAACAAAATTACTGATTTTTGCCTTAGATAATTACCAATAAAGCACAAATTATATGAAAATATTCACTATAACATAATTTTGATCATGCTAGAATGAAAAATAAACGCATTTTGATAGAACAAATAGYTGTTTAGAAGATGGACATTTGACTGGATATTGTAGGTTCTTTAACATAGGTCTGTAAATTCTAGTGTATTGGATACTTGGCCAACTTTTGAAGATACAAGACCATGGCTTTGTATATCTTTTCAAATTTTGGCATTCGGAAAGGAGTGCTGTGTTATGTGACACATTTTGCATATTTTTTTCCTCAATCTATCGTTTTTTAACATGCAGGTAGATAGTATGGGAGCCTCTGTTTTGACTCTCAGTCTTGCAAATGATAAGAACAAGATTCAGAACAAGATTTCAGGCCTGACAAGAATTTCAACCCGTGGTTACAGACAGAAGGCAGAAGGGAGCCCAGACAGACTATAAACAGCAGCTGTCAGTTAGAGCCACAGGTTTGCTGACAGGAGATGCTCTTGCTGCTTCTGATTCCAAACCTGAAGGGAATGGGAGTGTGGTGGCAACCATGGGCCCATGGAAACCATAGGGACCTCACATGGTCACATTGTCAGCATTTGGTCAGAAGCTCCGTGCCCATTCAAGGGCCTGTGAGAAAGAAGTTTGCATCAGGAAGCAGGCTCAACTAGTTCAGCTGGGTCAGCAAAGTTTTATTGGGACTTGTTATGCTCCAAGTTCTTCACAAAGTCACATGACTTGAACAACTTTCTGATTTGAATGGACAGCTGAAAACCCTGGAGTGATCACACTGGTCCCCACTGTACCAATGTACACAGTTCAGAAGCAGTCTGGCGGGCGAACTAGAAAGCCTGCTATTAAGAAAGCCCTCTGTCTATTTATAACACCAAAGACACGCAAACTCCCGCAAACTCTGACACTGTCACAGTAGGAGGCAATCTGGGACTTTACCAGAGGACAGACAGCCCATGGCCTTGAGAGTTCTACAGAAGAGGGATTAGATGGCTCTGTCACACAGAGCCTCCAGATGTAATTTAATTTTATCCAATCACCCGGCAAAGGCAAAAGGTGAAATCCTTACAAATAAAATTAAAATGCAATGTGGGGTCATCTGGAAAGCAGATTTCAAAGCCTGCTTTCCTTTGGTTTCCTCTTTGAACCTGGGGTAGGGAAGTATGCTTCTACTTTGATCAGTGTTACCAAATCAATTTCTTCCATTTTTCTGAAGGAAGAAGTAGAAGGGAGGAGTCGCCAATGTTTGCTTCATAATTCACTCCATTCCCCACAAAGGTCTGGAGCCAGGTCTAGACAAAAAGCAGCAGACAGTGTTGTCCGTAGGGTGAGAATTATTTGCCTCCCTCCTTTCCTGATGTGTCTTCCATTCCCCAAACGACCCTTGTGATCTTCTGTCCGAAAGAGAAACGCCTATAGTACACTTTGCTCTTCTAAACCTCAAGTCTCAGAGCTGCCTGTAGTTAAAGAGTTTTAAAGCAGGAAGAAACCTTACAGGCCACCTTAAAAAATCCTTCAGGCCCCAGGAAATTTAAATAAATGTCCCAATGACTCAACATTTTTGGTAGCAGATAAGAGTCTACAACCCAGCTATTTGAAGTTTTAGTGTGAGTACTCTTCACTGTGCGCACTGTGCTCTTGGTGTGGTTGGATCACAAAGGCCTGGAGACAGTCTCCAGACAACCCGCTCCAGACACTCAGTGTGCTCCTGACACAAAGGCCTGGAGACTGTCTCTAGAGAATCCACTCCAGGCTCCATTGTCTCTGGAATGTCTGAGATATCAAAATATTGCATTCCAACCCTGACACTTATTTTTTTTTAATTGTTCAACTTTCATTCTGATGCTTCCTCTTTGTTGAGTTCTTTGCAAACATCAGTCTAATCATCTACACAATACAGATCATCACAAAACAGCTTTGCAGGATTCTTCTAAGGATTATGTCAAATAAAATATGCAAAATCCTTTACAAACTGAGAAAATGGTACAGAAACTTCAGGGGTGTTTATGTTGTTGGTCATTTATTCTTTCTCATAGAACATGCCGGTAAGCAGCACCTGCATTAGTTCCTGCCCTGTTTGAATTCCTGTCCTAACTCCCTTCCATGATGAACAGTAATGTGGAAGTATAAGCCGAATAAACCCTTTCCTTTCCACCCATCTCACGCCTAACAAAGCAATTTCTAGTGCATAAAGTCTACTTTCTGATTTTCCTTATTCATTTAATATACATCAACATTTATCAAAGCTCTCTCCTTATCTTTCGGTCTCTGTCTTCCTCTGTCTGTGTGTGTGTTTGTGTGTCTCTGTGTATGTCTGTGTGTGTGTGTGTGTGTGTGTGTATCTGTGTCTGTATCCATGTGTGTGTGTGTTGGTGTGCCTGTGTGTTTCTAAGAATGGAACCCAGGGACTTGTCCATGCTAGACAATTGTCCTCCCACTGAGCTGTACTCCTAATCCTCAGGTATCTCTTGGCTATCAGGGCCATTATATGTAGTTAACAGAGCTTCAAAGATGACTGAGCTAAAAGGCAGTCTATCAGGATTTGTAGTAAATGCATCCATAATTACAATATAGGATGCTTATGTAGGTATAAGCATTGTGGAAGCCATAGAGACGCCCATGAGGCCCCATTCCTTCCTGATAATCTAATGGCTGTCAATGGTTAAAGAGGAGGGTATCATTCTCTCTAAACAGTGTAGGCATTGGGGACTATATGGGGAAAGGGGTTCAGAGAGAAAAGAAGAGGGATATCAGAGAGTACCAGAGGTGAATATAATCACAGCACACTGTGTGTGTGTGTGTGTGTGTGTGTGTGTGTGTGTGTGTGTGTGTGTGTGTGTATGAAACACTCAAATGGACACTTGGAGAAGCCTGACATTGCAGCTCAGAAGACAAGTCAAGGTATTTGGAGTATATTTTGTAACATTGTTGTTGTTATGTTATATTCTTATCAACATAAAATATTATWAAAACCTGGATTGATGTGTGTGGTGGTTTGAATAAGAATGGCCTCCATAGGTTCGTATGTTTGAACACTGGTCCCCAGTTGGTGTAACTGTTTGGGAAGGACTGGGACCTGCAGCCTTGTTGGAGGATGGCTTTGAGGTTTCAAAAGACTGATGCCATTTCAAGTTAGCTCTTTCTGTTTTCTGCTTATGGACCAAGATGTAACTCTCAGCGGCTCTTCCAGCACCGTGCCCGCCTGCTTCTCAACACGATGATGATGAACTCTAACCTCAGAAACTGGAAGCCCCAAATAAACTCTTCCTTCTTTAAGTTGTGTAGTCATGGCGTTTTATCAAAAGATAGAAAAGAAACTAAGACAATATGTGGAAAAGGTGTTGTTTCAGGAAAATTAAACTGACCATAACAAGCAAGTGCGTTGAAACAGAGGAGGAGTTTGTCTTCGTTTAATTCTTTTTCTAGGGAGAATATATTTTAGAAGAATAATTGTAATTCCAGCTAGTGCAGATGAGCGCTGAAGGAGGGCAATAAACAGTAGAAAAGATTTTAAAGGAAGAAAAGGTGTTGGAGAAATATCTGTAGAACTAGGATGATAGCTGGAGGGCTGAGCAAGTCCAGAATGGATTTAAATCTTTGGGTATAAGAGAAATAAGGAAGTCAGAGAAGGGAGACAAGTGATTTCTCTCCCGGCTGGAAGGTAATTACAAGAGCGCAGCTCTCTGACAAGTGAACTTATTAAAGATGATTAAATCGATGTTAGAGATCTGGAGGTTGCAAAGATTCCGGTCGAAATGAGCAATGAGAACTGGAGATCTGAAAGCACATCAATTAGAGCTGTGCACATGGGCCTGGGAAGTCATCCGATCTGTTGGCTCCAGCCATATGTGCGACGTGTGTTTGAGTGTAAAGGTTCCAGAAATAAATAAAGTGGATGTTCTTCTCTCCAGGGAATCATCTACACAGAAGTGTTAGTTAACGCTGCATGTGGTGAAATAAAATAAAATGGACAAAGAACAGAGAATGGTAGTGGAAACTCATCTCTATAATGTACAGAGAAGGGGAGTCATTAGGGAATTAAAAGGAGAGTCAGAAGAGTGGACTGCTTTCCTAGTGCTAGACGCTGCTATGCGGGCTGCGAGGAGAGAAAAGACATCAATGGTACCACAGCAGCCAACTCAGAATGCTGCCATACTGATATGCCAAGTAAGGTGTGTCCACTGGGCAATATTGGCAAGACAGTCATAGGGATAAACAATGATGTTTGGATTGGGTTTAAAGCCTGTTCTGTGGGGAGGAATTCAGGCCTGGTACTGTAATCCTGGTTAAAAACCCAAGATTGGCCCTAGGGAGGAACATGCTATTGTTGTTCTGCTAAATGATATGATTCAAAGTGCCTTCGAATACACAGCCACAGATTTGTGCTGCCCACAACTCGACCAGAGAAACTGCTCTCTGCAGTCCTCAGCAGTTGATGCAGAATCATCACCGGTCAGAGTGCTGAGAATAGGTGTCTATTGAGTACTCAATAGGTCTAAACGGTTCATCTATATCCACCCCTAACCCCAAAGACCCAGGGAACATCGCRGAAGAGTCARAGGGTGAGGAATATGGCTAGGAAATGCTGTCTTTCAGCTATGGTGTCTGTTATTTTGCTATTGCTGTGAAGAGACGCCATGACCAAGGCAACTTATAGAAGAAAGAATTTATCTGGGGGTGACAGTTTCAGAGGGTGCAYCCACGGCTGTCATGTCAAGAAGCTTAGCAGYATGTGGGCAGGCATGGCTCTGGAGACTTCACCTGAGACCTTACATCTTGATCCACAAACACGAGGCAGAAAGCTAACTGGGAATGGCATGGGCTCTTGAAACTTCAAAGCCCAGTCCCAGTGACCACCCTTCCAACAAGGTCACACCTCTAATCCTTCCCAAATAGTTCTGTCAACTGGGTAACAGGCGGTCAAACATGTAAGCCTGTGAGACCACATCCTCACTCAAACCACCCCACGTGGCATGACTCCCTCCCATGAAATTACTGAAGCTGCGTTTACCTGTACAAAATCAAGCCAAGATCAGTCGGCATTCTAATAGGTATCACTAATTGGATTCAGTGGGCTATTAACAGCAACAAAGACAAGAGGACATAGAGTAGGGAGAAGGGTGTRTTARGGTACCTGGGGTAGAAGGAGGGAGGAATTGGAGCTTCTGCGAGGAGAAAGAGGGGATAGGGTGCATATGACCAAGGCATGTGAGAAGCACAGAGGTCCTTATACTCACAGATAAGCACAAGAGAATGTTAGCACACTGGGTTGTTCCAGCAAGGGAAGGAATAAACAACCTGTTATCTAGCCAGAAGGGTGGGTGTGAACACACATTTTAGCTTGGTTACTTCTGTGCTATCCATGTGGCCAGAGGCCACTCTGGGTTCTTCCCCAGACCCTTACATAAGCTTGTTTGTCTCAGTCAATCTATGGACCCATCTTTATGGAAGGTGACGCATGTACCACATGAAGAGGTCAGATGTAGTCTCATCTGAGTTTTATTTATTTATTTATATTAGCATACTTTGTTCCTCAAGGAGATTTATGGATGTTTTTATTGTGCCCATGTAATTGAGTTAATTATCACCAGAGAAGTGTTCATCAAATTGTGCTGTGCTTAGATCTTCCTAAAATAAATTATTGAGGGGCAGACTCCTGAAGTTTGAACCAACACAGACTACTTAGTTGTGTTGAACACCAAACACAACTTCCTTGCTTCCCAAAGGCCATTTCTCTGCTGCTGGCCATGATCTTCACAGAGACCCCACCCCCCATAAAGATGCATTGTTTATATGTATGAAATTGCCAAAGAATATATAAAGGATGGTTGTACAAAAAAAAAAAAAAAAAAAAGGAGGAGGAGGAGGAAGAGGATGTAGAAATCCGAAAAGCCAAATTAAAAACCATAGAATTTCAACAAAATAGTGGTGTTGAATGTTCCAGACAGAGAAAAAAAATGGTGCAGATACATGATTAACTTTGAGTATGAAATTTAAGTTCAGCTTTGGGGAATTAAGAAACAAGGGATAATGAGAGTGTATGGACTGCTCACCAGCTGTGAGTCCCTTGCTGTGCTTATGTAAAGGCTGGTGTGCAAATAGAATGGCTGTGTGGAGAAAGTACACGCTTGGTGATTTGAACTCCCAAGAATGTAATGGCTGAAAACAAGGAGCGATCTGCAAATCATAGTCACGTTGCCATTACAGACTCGGTAATAACCTGAGTTTCCCCCATAATAATAGTACTTATCACCCCACTCAAGGCAAAGAGAGACTTTCCATCTCAGATACACTTTGTAATTATTAGTTAAGCAAGGCTTCTTTCTGTGTGTATGCCTTTTTAAATGATCCGATTAAGCTTTTATCTTTCCCCCCAGAGAGCTAATCAAATATGTGATAAAAACCACTTAGAACCACATTATAAATTTCCTTTCTTCCTGTCTTCCCCCATGTGCTCCACCTTGGTGATAAAAAAGAAAAAAAGAATGTGCTGTCTGTCCAAAAACAGAACAAAATGAACAAAACACACTTTGCTAACCGGTCTCTCTTTTTCATTATGATGTCTGCTCATCGCATCCACCCTGTGAATTGAGCCAGCGCCCTGCATTTTGGTGGCACATGGTAAAAAAAAAAAAAAAAAAAAAAAGCACAGCACAGGTTGTCTTCCAGATATCAATTAAGTCTCAGATCAACACTGTGGGTCCCAGACCAAGGTTTGTTTTGTCAAACAGTGAGGATAAACACCCAGTACGGTTCTCCTTCTATCAGTGGCTGGGGGAACATAGAATCGAGAAATTCACATTTGAAATGTTTCAAACTGTAGTGACTCCAGTGGCCCAGCTAGTACATGTGTCATTTTCACAAGACTCATGCTAGGTGATAGACAGTTCACCGCCTATCCTAAAGATGGTCCTGACTCATAAGGAGGTCAAAATGGGTCTCCTGAAATGGTTGGTACCAGTTCTACCAACTTAGGGGCCTCCCAAATACTGCAGCTGTTAGGTYTTGCTCATCAATTCTCAGGTCTCTCATCTTCTACCCATCGGTTTGATTTAACTCTTTATTGCCTCAGCTGCCCCGCTGAACACACTAGATTTTGTCCCCTTAAAGTCCATCACAGAGGGCAAGCCATGCTCCAGAGCTGCCCTGAGAAGGGTTATGGAAAAGGGCACAACGGTGTTCCACATTTGAGATCCAACTCTGTACTGTTCCCAACAGGGTCCGCCACTGTATATGCTCCTGGGGTCCTTCCCAACACATGGTCTCACTACCCTCCTCCTCCTGACAGRCTCACATCCGGGTTAGTCTGATTTGCTCGTAAAGACTTTTCCTCATCTTTTCCTAATAGATTCATTCAACTTTATTCTGTGTTCCACTCTAACTCACACCTATCTCTTGAATTGCCTGGTTTTGGCTGTGTTTCTCAGACACACTGTGTCCACTCACCACCAACTCTGTGCAATCCCACCAGCAATGGAGGAGTGTTCTTCTTTCTCCACAGCCTCACCAGCATGTGCTGTTTTTGATCTCAGACATTCTGATTCGTGTAAGGCRGAATCTCAGAGTGGTTTTGATTTGCATTACCTTAATGACTAAGGATAGTGAACATTTCTTTAAGTGCTTCTTGGCCATTTGAGATTCCTCTGTTGATTCTCTGGTTGGCTCTGTACCCCAATTTTTAATTGGCTTATTTGGGGTCTATCTTCTTGAATTCTTTACATATTTTAGATATTAGCCCTCTGCTGAATGTAGGGTAGATAAAGATCTTTTCCCAATCTGTGGGTTGTCATTTTGTCCTATTTGACAGTGTCCTTTGCCTTACAGAAGCTTTTCAGTTTCATGAGGTTCCATTTGTCAATTGTTGATCTGAGAGCCTGAGTCACTGGTGTTCTGTTCAAGAAGTTTTCCCCTGTGCCCAAGTATTCAAGGTTGTTTCCCACTTTCTCTTCTATTAGATTCAGTGTATCTGGTTTTCTGTGGAGGTCCTTGATCCACTTGGACTTGAGCTTTTTGCAAGGTGATAAGTATGGGTCGATTTGCATTCTTCTACATGCAGGCCACCAGCACCATTTGTTGAAGATGCTTTTGTCCCCCACTGCATGTTTGCTTCTTTGCCTCCTATGTTATTAGAGCCTGAAATCATCTATTTTCCTGAACATTTTTAGTCCTCAGAAGCTGATAGATCATCATTTTATTTCCTAACCCCCAAAATATTGATCATTTGTCCTGTGTTATTTATTATAATATATGTGAACTTGGATAGTCAGCTCGTAGGAAAACACATGTCATAAATGAAAAATCACTTTATTTACTTGTACACTGCCAGTGTATCTGGCACATAGTAGACACTTTAAAAATAGTTGTCGAATGAATAATGGAAATGCTTGTGGTTGATCGAGTGGCCTAGGGTGGGATTAGACAGGTGACGAAGCAGAGCAGAAATTAAAAGAAGGAGGTGAAGATGTCATTCTTAAAAATCAAACAGTGCCCTAGATCCCTGGGTCTGATCTAGATTTGTGGAAGGAGAGAGAGGAGGTGGAGGAAGATGTGGGTTGTCGGCAGAGAATGTGTCCAAGTCCTCAGGGGAATTTGATTATGTCGAGCTCTGAGTCATTTGGAGAAGTCATCAGCAATCCTTCATCACCCCTGAAAGCGGCCAACCCCCTCCACCCCCCACCCCCCTGAAAGCAGCCACCTCCACTGAAGCTTTGAGGCAGTTTCGGGTTCTCTCTCCTCCTCCTGCTTTGAGGAGAGCGGGCTCATTTAGCAATGACTCTTCAACACCCTCAATGCTGTGGTTTCTCTGGATTCAGATCCTGCTGGAGTACATTCTGCAGAACCAGTTACCATCGTAATCATCTCCCACGCTCGGGAGACTGCTGACTGCAGAAAAGGTGGGATTTTAGAGATGGACTCAGTGATGAGCACAGGGGCTCCTTATCCTGAAGACCCCAAATCTCATCCTCATGTCCTAATCCGTGGTGCATCTTCTCGGCCCAAGACGCTATCTTTGGCTCTTTCTTCCTTGTCATTCCCAGCATCAGGAAGCCACTGAGTCCTGCCTCTTCTATCCTACTATGTCTCCYGGATTTGGTTTCTTTGTGGACTGAGTTACCTTGTCCTCACCCAGCTCTTCCCCTCTCCCACCCAAACTATAGCTAATGTCTCCTATTCTTCCTTCGGCCTCAGATCTTTCCCCTTCTTTAGACACTTCCACTGTCACCAGTAGAATCACAAAAGTTCGGAGTTTATAGCTTCATTCTTCCATGAGAAATATCAGCGGCTTCCTAGAGCAGGCAGTAGGATCAAGAGCCCGAGACGCTTGATTAAGCATTCATAACCTTCTGTGCAAAATCTCTGCTTACGTTTTTCTGCCAGTCTGCATAGCAGAGCAAGTCTGCCTGATTCTGAACTTTCTACAACTTAGACTTTTGTGTGTGTGTGTGTGTGTGTGTGTGTGTGTGTGTGTGTGTGTGTCTATTTTGGCTCTCAAAAACTAACTCAGAATTCACCTTCCCTGGAAATATTTTTGTTTTAGTGAACCAAAAAAAAAAAAAAAGATAGGGGCATCAGAAAGTATTCATTCAAATAATTCCACAGGCAAAGGTGAACTTGGAGAATACAACTACGCACAATTATTGTATGCTCATGGCCAATATTTAGCTCAGATACAAAGGGATACAAAGAAGAGGAAAAACCATCACCCCCAGGTGGAAGATCTAGAACATGGGGCCTGGCATTCATTAAGGCCAACAAGGCATAATTTCTAGGTAGCACCCCTGTAGGAAACTGCCTCATTTTACTTGCTGGAGATACTCATGCTTAGCAGTCCCAGGGGTTCAGCGTCAATAAGAGAGTCAGACATTCCTGGAATACGCACTCAATGCCTGACTGGCTAAAGCTCAATGCTCCCTATCCCGGTGTACTCAGACCCACAGAGAAGTGAAGGAAATAATGAGAACTAGAATAGCAAGTGGGTACAGGGGCAGCGACTAGAAAAGAAACCACAAGCAGGTGAAGCTTCTTCGGGCTGCGTGAGGGTGGGGCCTTGCTTCCAGCAAATGGATTTCCTTCCAAGATCCTTAATGAAGGGAAGTCTTTGAAGCTTGGCCCAGCCCCTGGTTTCCACATCTACTCCTCTCACTTCAGCGATCCTCGCCTCCGAGATGCCCGTCTCTTGTCCTTTGAGAGACTATATATATATGCTTGCTTACAAGGCCTAGTAATCATAACTGACACAAGATGTGGTGATTTAAAACAAAAGCATACATTTTTAGAGGCTCAAGCGTCTACAATTCAGGCAGGCATCTGCAGGGACAGTTTGTTTCCTGTGCTCAGGGTGTTGATAGGGGCAAATTGTCTGGGGCAAGAAGACCCAAAATTGTCTGTTTATATCTTATGCCCTATCTGGAATGCTTAGACTACCTTGAGTCTGGCTAAGTCTCCCAAACAGACTGTTTGTGTTGATGTGGCTGGCTTCTAAGAGAAAGGAAAAATAATAACTAGAAGATATCTTACTTAGGAGGTGGAGGCAGGAAAAAATAGGATTTTAAGGCTATTCTTGGCTTTAATACACAGGGAGTCCAGGGGCAGCCTGGCGACATGAGCCCCTGACACAAAAGAAAACAAAATGACCTAAAACCTCCTAAAGGGTCATACCTAAAAGTCTCATAATGTCACTTCTACTACAGTCTGTTGACCAAAACAAGTCACGAGACAAGCCTAGAGTCCAGGGAAAGGGGCTCCACCTCTTGCTGAGATGTTACAACCACATCTCAAAGGGCGCATTGACTCTTGGGAAGTAATCAGCTATGGTGATTTGTAAATATGTCTGGTTTTTCCAGTAGATCATCTCCCCAAGGCCAAGCCCCTTTGTGTTCATTTTTTTTGCTTTGTTTTGTTTTTCATATTGCCTAACACAACACCCAAGGAGTGGAAAATGCACCGACAAATCTAGCACCCTCAAAGGAGCTGGCTGCTGCCCCCGCTTGCTCTCTTCCTCCTACTGTTGTTTCTTCCACAGTGTGGTGAGAGCCTGGGCTTTGGAAGTGGGATGTCTAGGTTGGCATCGCGATTCTGTCACAAACAAATTGGATGGAGTTCAAGAAGACATTTAGTCTTTCTATAAATATTTCTGTACTGTGAAATCGGGGTAAGGTTTTATATTTCAGAATTATGAGAACTAGAGGGAATAATATGTATAAGAAAATTAGCACGGTGCCAAGAATATGGTAATTTTTCAAAATATGATAATTATATTAAAATTTTTCCATTTCTGTTTTTCCTGCTCTCTACAAAATCTCTACCAATACAAGCATTATACTTTCCTTAAGGCCATTTCTTAGTTGAAACAGTCCATGATCACCCAGCTGGAAATGAATTTACTTTGTCTCTTAAAGTTTGGTTTTGAGCTAGAGTCTAACTACGTAGACCAGGCTAACCCTGAACTTGCTATCCTCTGCCTCGGTCTCCCTAGACCTAGGATTACAAGCAAATATGTCTATACCCAGTGCTTTAAGTCTTAAAATTCTAGGTCATAAAATAATAGTGCTGGAGGGAAATTAATAAACCATGTAGTTCCTCACCCCCTGTTTACAGAGGTGAAGAAATGTCCTAATGATGGAAGCAAGTTGGCCAAGTCCACGCAGCCGGGTGGGACCCAAGCTCCCTCATCCTGTAGTAACCACAGCCTTGTTTCAGGATGAAGAAGGGATAATAGAGAAGTAAATAAGATCTAAGAAATATGGCCAACAAGACCTCTGGGCTCGAGTTCTTAGAAGAAGGAGTCCAGAATCCAAGACCTCCAATGGTAGATGAGCTCACAGGGAGAAAACAGACAGTATATGTACTTTGCTTGGTTCACACAGTAGTTTTGAGTTTGGTTTGAGAGAAGTCACGGGCTGGTAAGTTAGCTTAGTAGGTTAAGGAGCCTGCCACCAAGCCTGACAACTTGAGTTCCATCTCCAAGACCCACATGGTGGAAGGAGGGAACTGACTCGTGCAAGTTGTCCTTTGACCTTCGTGTGGATACACACATACACACAATAAACAAATTAACTGATTAAGAAATAATTCCCTAAGCATTTTTAAGAAGTGGGGAGAGATTGATGTATAGCTTCAGATTGCCAGACTCTGTTGAAAACATCTGGACCACCTTCCCCGGAGGCCAACAATTTACTGCAGAGTGTGCAGCTGCCGTGCTGAGTGAGGCTGTGAGCGCCAGTCCTCGGATTTGAGCGACTCTACCTGCTTCCTCACCTGTGTGAACCTCCTCCGCAAGTCARGCCTGGGAGCTCACCACTCCTGCCCTGAGTGAAGACACTGGGAAGCCACACCGCTGATGTGCCTCAGTTGTGGCACCTCCATTTTCTACTTCCCTATAAACCGTGAGCTCCTTCAGAGCAGTTAGCCCACCTCAGCACCCTTCGATGGCAGTACTGTTCAGTGTTTTGTGTCTCTCA
>BDUI01001139.1:181280-194174 GCA_002335545.1 Apodemus speciosus
TATAGATATTCTCAATAGATTAATACTATTATTTTTATTTACTAATGTTTTTATTCTATTATAAAAATAAAATCATTCAAAGATTTGAAAAAAATGTTTCTTTGATGAAAGCTACTCAACGGAGGTGAGGTATTTTTTAAAAGCTGGGGATTTAGCTCAGTTACAGAATGCTTTTAGATAAAATGTCCTGGGTTCATTCCCTAGAGAGGAAGATTCTTTTCCTAAATGCATCTAGATAACCATACATTAAACAAGACATGTAGATGTATGTTTTGCCATCAATCTAAAGATGAATTATAGTATCTATTAAAGTAAACTTTCATGATATAAAACATTTTCTTCTTTGCTCATTACCAAGTACTATGAACCATCAAATCATCCAAAGGTCTTTTCTTTATGTAATTTTTTAAAAGCAGTGAAAAATCTTGAATTCTACTGTTAAGTCAGAAGTTATGCAGATGCTGAGAGGAGAGGCAAAAATGGGAAACTTTTCCAGGAATTCCTAGTTTTCAATATTCATTCATTTATGAGCTTGCAGAGACAGGGTCTCACTATGTGGACAAGCCTGGCCTTGAACTCATGATCTTCTTGTTTCATTCTCCCAAGTGCCAGGATTAAAACCATGCAGTACTCTGCCTGACTAAGTATCTTAGTTATCCTGCCACTGTGTTGAGGAGATACCATGACCAAAGCAACTTATAAAAGGGATTATTTAATTTGAGGGCTTGCTTAGAGTGTTAGAGGACTGGTCCATGATCATCACAGCAGGGAGCAGGCAGGAACAGGGCTGGAGCTTTACATCCTGACCCACAGGCAGCAGGTAGTAAGAGGCACTGGGCTGGGGTGGGCTTTTGAAACCTCAAAACAGTTCATCAACTGTGGACCAAGCATGCAAACACGCAAGTCCATGCGGGCCATCCTCACGCAAACCACAAGACTAAGCTTTAGGAATTTTAAAATAGCATGCACTTTTAAAGCTTCTTTGAARCTCTTGAAAATGGTTAATCAATATTACAAATAGAGGTCAAACAAGTAAGGCCGGTTAACATCAATATCTGTGACAGAATATCGCCGTTACCATGAATTTTTAAAACAATTTATGAACATCACTTTTTGTCATCTAAGAAAAAGTTTTGCATTGGAAGGTTAAAAGTTCACATAAATCACTTCCCATAGGATGAAGAAGTATCAGCTCTAAAGATCCTACCCTGTACATCTATCTTGTAAGACATACAGATATTGGCGGAATCAGTGTCAGGGTGTGGCTGAAAGTTTAATGGACCCATTTCTGTTCATACACTGTTATGAACAAAGCTGCTTTGGGGGGTTAACAATTAGCATAGGGAAGTCAATGAACTTAAGCTTAAAATAGACAAAATATGCAGTTTAAGTGTAAAACTTGGTCACGAATATAGCTTTATGCTACAAGAGACTTCTTCGACCCTAGTTTTAAGTTCTCTAAGACATTTCTGGCCAATGCAGTCATCTGGATGACACTGAGAACTGAAAGYAGAAGAAAATGAGCAAGTACCACTGGCTTTCAATTTTGCTGTTCCCTAGGACAAATCACTGGGTTTCTCTGCATCTAAATTCTTAAACTCCACATTTGCACAATTGAAACGAAGCCAACCTATTCCTCCGTGTGGTGCCAAATGTTCCCTGTATCGAGAGTGATGGCCTTTTACAATTCTCAATAGTTTCCCCCGTAATAAAGTCAAACGTCGGGATCTGTTCCCAAGAGATATGGCAGATTCTTCTCTTCTGGGGGGCTTTATGAAGTCATTTGTCCTGTGAGTTTTCAGCATTTTCTGATCTGAGAGGAGAACATTTGATTGCGTTTCTTGACATTCTGTTCAGGTGTGCTCTCTCTCTCATATTAAATGCAGCTCTCATGCAGCAGTGATGTGCAATTCAGCTTTGTCTGCTCTAGCCTTTCTAAATTTTTCTCTAGGTTATGGCCAAAATGGCAATACCAACTTCTCCTTCTCCTTCTCCTTCTCCTTCTCCTTCTCCTTCTCCTNCTCCTTCTGAAACAGGCTCTCCTAATGCAGCCTAGACTGTCTTCAAAAGTCAGCATCTTCCTGCCTTAGCTGAGACAAAACTCTCTTTTGAAAGCACTAGTCTAAAATATCACCTGTTTTTATGGCCTTGAATTTCTTTCTCCTTGTGTTAGGAACAAAGCAGTATGTTTGACGACTCACAGAACTTTCCGTAGTGTGTCCCTACCTGTGTGTTCTCCTGCTCTGGAAGACTCTCTTTTTCCAGCTTTCTCTTAGTGCCTTCTCCTCACAGTGATTTGCACACGTGTCCCTCATATCTTCTTCATATATCTTCTTCATATATTAAATTTTCTGGGGGGTCACTTTCTTGAAAGTGTCCAACTTAACATACACAGTGTTGAATTTATCTTGACAGTAGTCACTTCTAGTTGCGTGACAATTCACTACTGTCTGTCTCCCTCCATCAGGCTGTAAATACTGAAATCTTTACCATATTGGGATCTTATTGTGTCTCCAGGCCCCCACTGTGCCTGACACACTAACAGAGGAAATCCTCTGTAAATTTTTGTTAAATGAATAGTTGCTTAATTATTTTTCATGGTGGGTGAAGATATCACATGACTACATATTATGAGTATTTACAATAAACAACAGAACAAGAAATAATGCTGACATCTAGGCAAGCTCTTTTCTTTTTTTCAAAAAGTTACTTAAAAACAAAAACAAACAAAAAACCAGGAGCCTCTTTTTGAGCCAGGCATCTCTTCTGAGAAAAACAAATGGCTCTGTTCTCAAAAAGCACAAACATGGGGAACATCAGCAGCTATTGTGAAAATGCATTAGCTGGTCTCAATTTCACCTCAGGACAAGATTAGCCTAGCTTCTGTCATGTGAGACTGTGCAATTGTGCCTCCATCTACCCTCTTGAATCTCAGAGTGGTAACACCAATCACTTTTGCTTTCTATTGCTAGAATCCTTTGGGCGAGTGGCTTCTTAAGGGCAACAGAAAACTGCTAAAATACCCACCTGAGGGCTAATGCCCATGAGAGGACCGCTGGGTGACATCTGCTTCCTGTTCCAGGGAAAATAAAACCTAGCTTTTTTTTTATTAGATATTTGCTTTATTTATATTTCAAATGGTATTCCCTTTCTTTGTTACCCCTCTGAAAACCTCCTATCACTTCCCCTCCCCCTCCTCACCCCCCTCCCAATTTCCTGACTTGCATTCCCCTATTCTGGGGAATCGAGCCTTCACAGCACCAATGGCCTCTCCTCCCTCTGATGTCCAACAAGTCCATTCTCTGCTACATATGTAGATGAAGTCATGGGTCTCTCCATGTGTACTCTTTGGTTGGTGGTTTAGTCCCTGGAGCTCTGGGGGTACTGGTTGGTTCATATTATTGTTCCTCCTGCAGGGCTGCAAACCTCTTCAGCTCCTTGGGTCCTTTTTCTAGCTGCTCCATTGGGGACTCTATGCTTAGTGTATTGGTTGGCTGTGAGCCATGGATGTCTTTCTAAGCCTGCACTCTGTAAAGACGAAGCCATGAGTTYGAGTGCCAAGATTGTGAAGCCCAGTGGCGAGAAGCCAGATGAGTATGAATCTGGCATCTCTCAGGCATTGCTCACTGCCCGAGCAGGAGATGAACTCAGATCTCAAGGCGCACCTGCGGGAACTCAACATCACTGCAGCCAAGGAAACTGAAGGTGGTGGTGGTCGGAAAGCTATCATAATTTTTGTACCAGTTCCTCAGCTTAAATCTTTCCAGAAAATCCAAGTCCGGCTAGCTCGTGCATTGGAGAAAAAGTTCAGTGGGAAGCACGTAGTCTTCATCGCTCTGAGGAGGATTCTGCCCAAGCCAACCAGGAAAAGCCGTAGGAAAAATAAGCAGAAGCGCCCCAGAAGCCGCACCCTGACAGCAGTGCGTGACGCCATCCTTGAGAACTTGGTCTTCCCAAGTGACATTGTGGGTAAGAGGATCCGTGTGAAACTGGATGGCAGCCCGCTCATAAAAGTTCATTTAGACAAAGTACAGCAGGACACAAGGAATACATGGAACACAAGGTCGAAACTTTTTCTGCTGTGTACAGAAGCTCACAGGCAAGGTTGTTAATTTTGACTTCCCAGAGTTTCAGTTATAAAGAAAATGACTGAATAAAGTGTCATTAATAAAAAAACAAAAACAAAAAAACAAAACAACAACAACAAAAACCCTACCTTTCAACACTTTCGGTTTCCTAGGACTATAAAATGTACTGCCCGGGAAGCAATGAGTGAGACCACACCTCTCAGGGGAATTATGTTAAAGGGCTTCAAAACAGTTTTCTGAAGCAGTGTAAGAGTTGATGTATAACGTGCATGAAAGCCCTGACACTGGGGAGGACCCGGCACTGGAGTCTCATCCAGCCCTGAAAGGATGCTTTTCCTGCCCTTGGACAGAGCCTCTTCCTCGAATCTGATATTGTTTTTACTAACACGGGCATCATTCTCCATTTTATCCTGTGTTTTCCCTCAGTGATTTAATTTATCAGTTTTTCAGGTGTCTCTTATTGAATACGAGCTCTTTGAAAATAGGGTCTGCTTTATTCAAAGCAGAGACTTTCTTAGCAAGGCACAGAGACTGATAGGTCGGTCCATAAAGTCGTGGCAGATTGTTGATATTTAGATCTGTGGTAATAGTTACTGTCAGGAACTAAGGTGCTTTCAGCATATGCTAAGTAGTTTGCTTCCTAACTTGTAGCTGCAGTCTCGGCACTGTGTTCCCTGTAACTAAATACAGGCTCACTTTAGCCCTGATATGTACAACAAATACCCCAGCCACGCCACCCACCTCTTCCCAGAACAGTAGGAGAAGCACCTAGTTCACCACAGTAAGAAACATTAAGTTCCTTCTCCTTTAACTCTCCAGGACTGATGAAATCTGTTGTTCCACTCCTTGATCCCTTCAGTAGCATCTTTCCCAGGCTCAGACTCCCCAAGTACTTGCAGTCAATGTATGTCCTCAGACAGGAGAACAGCGACTTCCTTCCCAGAAGGAAAAGGAATCCATCCAAAAGATTTTCTGTGAGGAGTATCCTAACAAGGAGGCTAAATCCTCCATCTACGTTTGCTCTTTGTGGCAAGACCCACAGATTGGTACACTGTGCCTGCAAACACAGCTCCATAGGGGGGATTTTCTTTCTAAATGAGGAACCAGATATAACAACCTGGTGGGGCAACTCTATATCGTAGAACAGAATCCACAGAAGGCAGAGACAGGAACACAGAGAACGTAAGTGACAAATAGGAAAGACCCTCGGAAGACAGGTAAAATTTATTTCATTTGGAAGAAAAGCTCACACCCTGTAGTAACCAAAAAGAAGATGGGGTGTTGAGACAGGGAAAGAATTCAGCATCCATCTTTTCTGTGAAGCAACAGGAAGAGGAGGAGATCTTGAAAAGCAGCAGTATAAGAAATAGGTATTTCAACCGAAGCTCGGGAAAACAAGAGAGAAGTGAATTGCAGAGCCGCTGAAAATTGAGGGGRATTTTTATTTATTTAATTATTCCAGAAAGTCCAACATTTCATTAATGATAGTCCCAGAAACAGGGAGCAGAGAAAACATACAAGAGTAGCCGAGAATAAAACAAGACGCTTTGTTAGAACGGACAGCATTTGTGAATATAAGAGAACTCGCTGTAGACCTACGGCAGCCATAGAGTACAACATTTATGAATATTGAAGGCTGTGGATAGATTTTAAAAGTCACTGCAATGTTTAAAACAGCTTCTTCACATTGACTCAAAAGCTCAACAATCAGTATAAACGTATCACTCAATAAAGTTACTAACGAAGAAAGAAAGCTTCAAACTTCCCCTTTGCAAAACCAGAAGCTGGCCACAATGAAGGATACACTCAAAAAAAAAAAAGCATTTCTATTCTAGAATATGACTTAGACAAGCTAATAAGTTTGAAAACAAAATAAACGTATCTTGGGATATAAAAATRTAAGTATCACTCATAAACCACTTSCCACCAAACTGCAGAAGAATATGCTTYCTTATGATAGGAGAGGAAATCAGGAAAGAGAAAGAAACACAGTGTGGGAGCAGAGTCCCCAAACCAAGAGAACTGGGCAAACGTCAGCACAGTGGCGTTTAACCTTTCTAATGCTGCATCCTTTAATAGAGTTTATGCTGTGGTGACCCCAACCATAAAGCTATTTTCATTGCTACTCCATAGCTATAATTTTGCTACTGTTATGAATTGTAATGTAAACATCTAATATGCAGGATGCCTGATGTGTGACCCCACAAAGGGGTCGAGACCCACAGTGTAGCAGCTCTGACTCCCAGCTCAGAGCAGCCYGTCCTGTGGACTTGGACAAAGCGTCAGGAGGCCCGTCTCCAAGAATACGCCAATAATGAAACTTCAATTTGCTTTAAATTAGAGAAAGGAGGCTTGGAAAATAACAGAAACTAAAAGGTAGTAACTACAGAAGCAACTCAGTTTAGGAACCAGCACTGAGCAATAGGCCTCTGTCCTTCAGGACCACAGTCATGTGGAAAAGAGGCTGGGAGCCCTGGATGTCAGTCCTCACAACGGGGAAGCTGAGAGATGACAGGACGCAGGCTGGAATCTTCAATCCGCAGACCTTCTGGATGATAATCTAAGTTTCAAAATGGACACTTGAAAGTGAAGCAGCAGCGGCGTGGGGACACAGCACTGTTACATGACCTCGGCTGTCTGTTTAATAGAAGTGGCTGCTGAGATCTGTGCACCCTAGACACACGTCATCCAGTGTGGCTTTACAGGATGATGGACCCACCTAAAAAGGTTGTACAGAAAAAAACAAGGAACAAAAAATGGTACCACGACAGGACTCATCAGTAATGCTCCAACTAGAAGTAATGTGTGCACACAAAAATATTATAATGCTCAATTATTACAAATAAAAATTATGATAAATGTATTCAAGGCAGTATGGGAAAAGATGTGTAGTAACAGCATGATATGTATTGATTAGCGTGGAGAGATCGGCAGAGTCCTTTTTCACCCACATCCTAAATACAAAATGTCTAAAGCTTTAAAAAGCACAGAATTGCCCTCGGCTTAACCAATCCTAAGAGACCAATCCTAAACTCATACGAGCAACACCAAATGATCTCAGCGCACCGTATTTATCAGCTTATATGAAAGTATATAACAATTATAATTAAAGAATAAGCAGCCATGGATTTGAAAAGGAGTGGGAAGGACATGGGAGAATCAGAGGGAGGAGACGAAATTCTCAACAAAAAAAAAATAATAATAATAATTTTAAATAAAGAAATCAACACCAGGGATATCCAACTCAAAAATCTGAATGCCAAAATAGATAAAAGTAAAAATTATTACAGAGTTGAAAGTGGTGGCCTCTGAGTAGCAGGGATTGGGCAGTTTGCATTTTAATCAAATGTCACTTTTATTTTTAAATTATGTCTCATTTTCACTTAGTGGTTAAAAGAAAAAAAWTAGCAAATAAACAGTAATCTGTATTTTGCTCTTGCCTCTGGGTGTCGTTCCTGGGCTGTCTGAGGGTATAACCTTCAGTTGTTACCACGCTCCTTGCAGGATCCCGACTTAATTTTACACACACACACACACACACACACACACACACAGAGAGAGAGAGAGAGGGGGGAGGGAGAGGGAGAGGGAGAGGGAGGTGGGGGTGTTCCTTCTCTAGGAGAGGCAAGAGAAGTTGCATTAATTTCTAACTATGAAGGGTATTAACTTAGGGGGAAACCTCACGCTAGCAACAGATAGTATCACTATCTCTGCATCAGTAATGCATTCTTTTCCATGGAGAAGCCCAGGCCATGACGGTCATGATTGACATAAGAGATGACTGAGAGGATCCAGAGCCTGTGCTGGTCAAAATCTCTCTTCCGTACCTGGGAAGTTAAGCAGCTGCAATTAGAGGATGAATTGGAACCAAAACAGAAGGGAACCAATAAAGTAAATGTTTAATGGCCTRGTTCTGGACTGTTGCAGCAAGTGCTCAAGGCAGGCTCCCTCTCTGCTGCCTTGGATCTTCAGAATAGTCCCTTCTCCTGAGAATAAAAGTACGATGCTCAGAAACATAAAACAACTCATTCAAAGTCACAGTTAACAGGGACTCATATGATTTGTTCTTGTCATCAAATTTCTGTCCCAACACACCAACTTTCAAACTACACATGAGAACAGGAGATCCAAGGGCTAAGTTTACTTTGTTAAGCGTTTTTTCCTTCCTTTTTTTTTTTTTTCATGATCATACTTTTAACAAACTCATCTTCCAAATACAGAGGATTAAAACTGAACAAAGGGAGGGTATTTAATATTTAATGAATGCCTATCACACAAAGCTTTGTGCTAGCAATTTTTCAAACTCCTGCCTGCCTAGTTTTGCATAGTTAATTAGCTGTGTTTACAAGTCATTATCTGGTTTTATATGCTCTTGTTTACTACATGGAATTAGCCATTATTAACCAGACTTGGAAATTTGTCTTGCCAATTTTGGGGGACTTTGTTGGTGTATTTTTTTCCTCATAAAACTTGATTGTGTAAAAACATGCCCAAAAGGTCTAATGTATCTCCAATGAGTAATGTCATGGTCATTTCAGAAAATGAAAATTGAAGTAATAACACCATATTCTATTACTACCGTTGCTCTACAGCCAGATTTTAATGAGTCCTTCTCTATAATCTTCCTGAGCATTTATAGACCTCAGGAGGGGCAATCTCACTCTGCAGCTCCAGGCTAGAAGAAATAGGGAATGTCTCTCTTGCACACAATAGCAGAATGAATATGGCCATTCTGTGGCCAGCCTCATCATCTGTGGCACTCGCAGAGGGCAGCGCCGAGGGCTGCTCAAGTGTGCCAGTAGACATTAAAAAGCATGTAAAAAAAAAAAACCATCCAATTTTTTTCATCTTATTGTGAAGAAACACAAAAGAATACAGTAATCAGCTTCTCCACAGTCGGACAGCAAAATTACATTAACAACATTGATCACATTTTTTCTCCTCCAGAAATTCAACTGTACACCTGGGGAAAGTGAAGAAAATAATGGAAAAGACAAAAAGATAACAATTAAGAAGGTGCCAGAAAGTCCACCTGCTACACCTCCGAGTGTGCTGAGTGTGTACCTACCATGCGTGAGAGTGGGAGAAATGAGCCTGTTCCCTTTCAGCTTGGCTCMGCTCCTCCTAGCCTCCTGTATAAGAGTCAGACTCCCTAAACAGAACCCTGGCACTTGGATGCTCAAGATGGTTCTCTTACCACATGGCCCTGACACACAAGCCAACTCCTTCATCTGTGGTTCAACTGAAGAAAAGCCAATTGTTCCAAAGCTGGGAAGGAACTGGCAGAGCTGGATTCAGCCGCAAGATGCTGTGGTGGCCTCCATCTTGGCACCAACCTTAAGGAATCTGAGAACTAGCTTTAACTATAACAACTAGTTTTTCTTTTCATACTGACAAAAAAATTAACCCTCCCTTAAAATATAACCCAACCATCACCCATTTTGAACAGCTCCAAGATGGGCAGACCCAAGTGCTAAGGTTATGAGATGCCATGAAATAGATACTGYAGAGAAGACAACAACCTTTTTTTTCTTGATTTTTCAGGACAAGTATTCTCTGTACAGCCTAGTTGTTCTGGAACTCACTCTGTAGATCAGACTGGTCTCAAACTCAGATCCACCTTCCTCTCCCTCBTGAGTGCTGGAAAGGCATGAACCACCATGACCTGTGGATATCAACTCTTCTAATGAATGGTTGGATCACCACAAGACTGATAACTTAAAACCAAGTCTTACAGCCAGAAGGGATGACACATGCTTGTAATCCTATCAGAAGCACTAAAGGTTGAGCCTGCCTGAGCTCTATAGTGAGACCCATTCACCAAACAAAATAAACAAGGCAAAACAAAACATCAGGAGTTCCATTCATTCCGGAAATAGCAAAAAAGAAGAAAACTTCCAAGAAAAGATTCAAGTGTATTTCTTAAGMACAGGACCAGAGGTATTGTCAAACCCACAATGTGAGTGATCTCTTATTATTTTGAATATTGAGTTATATAGTGGCAAATTGAAGGGACATTGTCACTTCTGAACMCTTGATAATGGTTTACATAGCCAGTGAGCTAATTTGAATCTGTGCATTTTTTTTCTATTGGCCCASATGTCTAGTTTGCCATTTGGCAGTCTTGTCTTGGATCTGAATGGCATCTCCTTTATCCATCCTTTTAGCCAACCAGATGTAAACAAATGCCTACTCTACCTGAGCCACTCTGGATTCTGGCAATTTAATTCAAATGCAGACGCAAGAGAATGCAATGTTAAAATGTTACATTGTGAATAATGTGTCTTTAACTTTTTCTTCTGGTATTTATGCATCTATGTRTGTGTGTGCAGGCACCAGGAGACAGATCATCACACTTCTCTCCATCCACCATGTAGGTGCTGGGGAMCTGATTACTCAAGTTGTCAGGCGTGGTGGCAGGTGCCTTCAGCCTCTAAGCTATCTCGCTAGCCCTGTTTTCTTTTTTCATTTTTTTCTTTATGGCGCCATCTCAGTATTCCATTTTGATRATGTACAGAGGTTGGAGGGAACAAATTTTGACCATGTGAAACATTATCAGAGGAGTTTCTGCCATTCCTATGCATCCCCARTGGGCATCCAATGTAGAACAGCCACTCAGGCAACCAGTGGGCTTTTTCTTACCCAAGGGCACCATGTGGCCTGGCAGCTCCACTCGTAAGTATTTACCTATCAGAAATGAAAACCGGTATCCATACGAACACGTTAACATAAATGTTTATGGCAACATTATTCATAATTGCCCAAAGCTGGAAACAACCCAAATATATTCCAAGAAATGAATGAAATGCTAAAGCATACACACGTTAGAATAATATTCTGTTATACAAAGAAACAAATTAATAAAATATGTGTGAATACAAACGATTCTCCTGCAGATTACACAAAGCAAATGAAGCAAACGTGAAAGATTGATGTTGTACTTCTTGATCTTCTTGAAAACGCA
This sequence comes from Apodemus speciosus, assembly GCA_002335545.1. NCBI lineage: Eukaryota > Metazoa > Chordata > Mammalia > Rodentia > Muridae > Apodemus > Apodemus speciosus. The sequence continues at coordinate 192,333 of BDUI01001139.1, forward strand.
AAGCTTCAAGGGTCAACATGCAAACCAGTAACTGCCAAGGGTTTGGGAGAGAGAACTGTGGAGGTTTGACTACAAAGGAAAGTTTAATGTAGCAGCCATAATCTATTCCCTAGCAGTTGTATGCCTTATGTTTGTCAGACTTACATTAACAGTACGCCAAGATTTTCTTAAACTATAAACAAAACTTTAGCGGACATGATACACGCCTCTAATCCTACAGCTTGGAGTTCTGAGGCAAGGGGACTTAGTTTAAGGCGAATGCAGGCTTCAGAGCAAGACCTGGTCKCAAAATAAATTAATAAACAAATGTAGAGTGCACAGGGCCACAAAAAAGACAGGTTTAAAATGAGGCRATTAGCTGAATCCCCTAGTAAATGGATTTCAGGAGAAAAACTAAAGGTATCAGAAATGCAGGACCAGGAGGCCTAAGAAACACAGCAGAAAGAAGGGCGCAAGGGAAGGCTAAGGATGGAATCCTCTGAGAATGTCTAATCCTCAGGGTGCAAACCCCGCAGAAGCTCTAGGTAAAGAATCATTACTGTATTTAAGAACCAGCTTTGAGGCTGGAGAGACGGTTCAGTGGTTAAGAGCAACCGACTGCTCTTCCAGAGGTCCTGAGTTTAATTTTCAGCAACCACATGGTGGCTCACAACCAGTCTCACTTGAATGATGTAGATTGGTGACACAAGTGAAGACTTTTGCTAGCAGGGCACCATGGAGCTCAGCTGAGACTCCTCTCCTCCCAAAGATGAGAAACAATGTGGCTGAAGTCTGTGTAACCACTTTCCCAAAGCTAGCTATCAAACTCTGCAGTCTATAMTTCTGCCATACAGTCCACTCCCGTACATTTTTCCAAACAAAAAAAAAAAAAAATACAATTCACTGCTATCTCCAAAAAAAGGAAGAAACAGTATATGACAAAATATGGAAAACATGTATTTTTGATATTTTGTTAAATTGGTAAAGTTCTTCTTAAAGAGTTCTGTTACTATTAACTACAATTATATATTTCAGAACTCTATCAAGTAGAAAAAAAATAATTGAATCTCTTTCTCTCACCTCTAGTAACAAGAATGTCACATCAGTACCAAGGAAACCAGAGACATGGGCGTCACACTCTCAGATATTTCACTGGGTTCTAAGGTTTGAATCTACCCATTGGCCTGCTCAATTAACTGTGTCATCAAATCTCCCTTCTTGTTATTATGCATTCATTGTTTCACACGGACATCCCTCCAAAACAGTGCCTTRCCTCTGGAAAGAGATTCTTAAGGAGTCAAGACTGACATTAAAGTCTCGGGAAGTGGAAGAGGTTATAATCCACCTTAAAAAAAATGTATCCTTTTCATTTGGTTGAGTATTGGAAATCACAGTACATTAATTTAAAAGATTTGTGATATATAATTGTGGCTCACTGTCCAAATGGAAGTACATGGATCAATATGAATAGTTCTTTGTGAACTTTTATGTATGTTTCTTACTTTATAAAAACCTATAAGATGAAAGCATAATGAAAGAACTTGATGTGTACCAGTGAAAAAGAAATGTTGTCTTTCCAGAATTGCCTGATGACTATACTTCTGTAAGCACGAGAATTCTATTTGTTTAATACTTAACAAAGAKCAACACTAGGGGTGCTGGGGAGATGGTAGTCGTAAAGTGCTTACTGTGAAAGCAGTGGTCTTGAGTTTGAATCCCCCACCACTCACATAAAAGCCAGGTGCGGCTGTATACAACTGCAAACCTATCCCTGGGCAGGGGGATCGATGGGGCTTTCTGACCAGCTAGTAATAGTCTGGCCAATGATGAGGCAAGCTTCAGGTTCAGTGGCCTCCTTGGGCA